>KE507211.1:31228-44160 GCA_000441515.1 Elaeis oleifera
GGAAAGAAGAGAGGAGGCGCAAGCCTCCCTTTTTGGAAAGTCCAAGGGCCAAAAACCCCTTGGAGTGGGCGTGAGAAAGAGAGGGGCCCACCCCTCTTTGTCTTGGCATAGAAGGAGAGAGAGAGGGGCTACACCCCTCTCATGTGTGCTAAAAACCCTAGAGGGGTGCCAAGAGTTGGTGCCCCAACTACTTGCCCCTTTTTGATGAGGGCGCCCATTCAACTTGCCTATTTTGATGTGGGGCATCTTATCTGCTTGTCAAAAGAGATGAGAACCATTTCAATTGGGTCTAGTTTCTTGGAAAACATCAGATTAAAGGTAAAATTCTTATGAGATAAAGACTAGCCCTTTTAGATTGATTGGAGATTGATTTGGAATCAAGAAAAGATCCATATAAGAGATGGTCTCTTAGGATTTTAAATTAATTGAAATGAGAATTCAAATCTCACCCTCTCTCCATCTCCATGCCATTTCCTCTTCTAGCCCTTTTAGATTGATTGGACATTGATTTGGAATCAAGAAAGATCTATATAAGAGATGGTCTCCTAGGATTTTAGAATTAATTGAAGTGAGAATTCAGATCTCACCCTCTCTCCATCTCCATGCCATTTCCTCTTCCTCCTCTCTTTCCAATGCCCAAGGTTTGGGCATCCCATCTTCCTACATGCCTGAGTTGAGGGTAATTTGTTCTACATCAAGGAACAAAAGAAAGACTGTAATTTAAGCGTTGAGTTCACGATCAAAGATCAAGAGTTGATCAAAAGTCCAAAAGACTGAGATTCATCTTAAAGAAGATGGATCTATAATGAAATAAAGATTCAAGATTGATCTCGATGGATACCTGTAGAGATCGGATCATGTGCGGCTCAGGATCATTCAGATTTAGGATCATCGATTGCGATGTATTTCAACCCGCGCAAGGTATTGAGATCCGATCTCATTTTTTCTATTTTATTTTTAGATTATACATATACCTTTAATCCAGGGCTCGGATAGATATAGATTAGATCGCATATAGGGTTAAAGAGATTCACCTAGATCATTTCTACTGCTACTTCAGAAAGGTTTTAAAATCTTTGCATGCAACCCTACCTGATTTTCTAATAGTAGTGTAGAGACACTGAGGTGAGAGTGCAGGTGGTTGTTAGAGAATAACTTGCACTGAGCGTGACCAACATGAGAAACTATTTGGATATCTACTCACTCATCAATAGTAGTCTCGATGCTGTAGTGGTGTGAGTGATCCTTTGACCTAAAGTGTCATCGACTATTCATAGCGAGGCTACTGAGTTTGACTGCACGTTCTCATGGTCCCTACTCATTCGGATCCTTACTGTGTATGTTGTTTCAGTAGGTTCAGGTTCGCTATTACGAGTAAGATGTACCTTAATGAAATCTATCGATCTTGGTAGAAAAGAGAAGTCCTATGCAATTTGTGAGACTGAGTTCAGAAAGTCTTTGACCAAAGCAAGTGCGAATATTAAAAAAAAATTTCAAGAGATTCACAAGTGAACTCGAGTTGAGCCAATTTTGCATATGACTGCTGATGAGGTTTGACGAGTTCTCCATGACCTCCATCAAGTCGAGACTCATGATAGAAAGACTGAATCATACAATAACTACACCTAGGAGCTCATTCTTTCATTCTACTAGATTGTCACTATATACTACTAGGTATCACTAGTGGATTTGGGACTCATCGGACGTCATCTTGATGATCGATGATCCTCGAAAGGTGGAGTTGAAATTGTTTCAATCCATCAAAAGGAGTTTTGATGATATTGTAATGGAGATCATAATATATCCCACTACCAAATAGAATGGAACCTATGGGGTCACACACAAAAGAAGTTCTTATCCAATCAGATGGTTGATTAACGATTATGAATCATTAAAGGGTATAATTGTCAATATGATTGATGATTAATCTTATGTAAATATTGTAATTATATAATTCACTAAGTGTTAATGAATTATAGGAAGATTAATTAGCAATTGAATTACTAATTGACTCAATTTGATTGAGCAATGAGTTTCAGATCAAGTCTAATTGAATTGGATTCATTTTGACTTGGATTGGGTTTGATTGAATTAAGCCTAATTGTGAGAAAAATTAATTCTTGATTTGATCAAAACTTGAGTTTAATTAATTTTTAATTAAGTTAGGATTTGATTGAATAAATTAGATTTCTAATTTGATTAGATTTGATTATCTATTTGGGTCAAACCAAATCTGATTTGGTTTAACCCAAATAGGAACTTTAGAGTCCCATCTCCCTCGGACTCTCTCTCCCCTTGCATGCCCTAAGTTTCATGCCAAGAACCTTATGCAAAAATGATTTTTGCATTAAGGTATTTGCATGAAAGAAAGGAGGGTGCAAGAAAAGGGGGCGGCAAATTATTAGTCTCATCATCCTTATCTATTCCATATTTAAATTTGATTCAAATCTTGTGATAATGATTCGATGAAAAGAGATCAAGGGATAATGGAAAACTTTTTGTGGTGCCACCCTATCTTTTTCCATGTTGAGAAACAGTTGTATGTGAGAAGAAATCAGATCTGATTTCTTCTCATGCCACTCCCTTCTTTGGTGCACAAAAGTGGACGCCCCTCCTTTCTTGGCTTGTGGAAAAGGTGGTGCCTCTTTCTAGCCCTTATATCCCTTGCTTCCTATAAAAAGGATTTAATAATTGGATGCCTAGAGTATAAAAAATAGAAAAAAAATTGAGAGAAAATTTCTACTCAAAATCTGAGCCTCCTTCCTCCTTCTCTTCCTCTCGTTCTTCTTAGTTCCAAGAGAGTCTATGAGATCTGCGATAGAACCAGGTCTGCCATCAAAAAGGAGATCTTTGCAAAGGAGCTAGCACTCTAGAAAGATCATCTCACCTCTGATTGAAATGAGTCCTCATGTAAATACCTGTGGAGGTCAGATATGTGCGTGGCTAGAGGAACCGTTCAAATCTACGATCATCGACTACGGTGTAGTTCGTCCCGTACAAGGTATTGAGATCCGATCTCAATGTTTTAATTTTAATTTTAGATTATATGCATGTTTTGGATCTAGGCACGGGTAATATTAGATTTGATCTAATACAGTGGAGTTAAAAGGTTTAATCTAGATCTATTTTTGCTGCCATTCAAATTATTTTGAAATCTATGCATACAACCCTATCTATTTCTAACAAAAGGAAGGCCTTTGCAGTATCTACATCACAAAGCAATTCAAATTCGAAACTCAATAGACCAAATTGGCCAAATAGGAGAGAGGCTCCCCGATGCTTTCTTAGACATTAACAACTTAATCAAGTAAGTAAATGGATCTAATTAAATAACTACCTTTGACACTTACCTTAGACACCAACTGATCAATGAATCTAAAATTCATTTAGCAAGTGAATCCCGATAATACAACGTAATATAATTTTAACTGAGGATCTGAGATTGGTCTCATGCACATCCTAACATTAACATCATATAAATATGTATGTCATAAAGTAAATAATATCATACATTATATCATGCTATTCAAGTTGTAATATCATTCATTTGCATATGCCAAAATCATGATTGCTAAAATTGTGTAGGGTGCATATATGACTTTGGTTCAACACTTGAGCCAAAATTATTTGACTATGATTTAGATCCAACACTTGGTCCAATTCACATGTCAAATTTATTTTGAGCCAATATTTTGAATCTTAATCCAACTTGGATTATATCTTATTCAAAACCTTTATCACATTAGGCTTGACCAGATCAACAATTGACCTGAATCCAATGCACCCTAATAAAATCGATTAAATCATCAATCTACCATGAATTATAAAATTTTAGATTATGATAAATTCTAAATTTAACAACTAAAATTTAAAATTTAGCTATAATCATGGCCAAAATAATTTTTGATTTAAAGATGATGCAAGTAATCGATTAATCAACATGGCATCTCATGAACCAGATCTAATATATATTACAATAATAGCATCAAACAGAATGAATCTAATAAGGATGGCTCTGATACCACTGTTGGATTTTGATTATGTAGTGAAATATGAATTTCAAAACTTTTAACATGCATAAGATAAGTTTTAACATTTAAATCAGCCAACCGAACATGAACGTTTGATCAACCTTGTAGACTTCAATCAAACCATTCAAGCATGCAATAAAGCAAGAAAATATACCTTTTGAAAATGAGAATCTAGTATAAAAGTGATCTCCACAAGATACCAAAGTAGGCACCCTCCAATCGTGATCCATACAGAAAATGATCAATGTCCTTCCCAACTTTGAAGTAGTGCTGCAGCCTTCTTCCCAAGTGCACTGCTTACTTTCTTCTCAAGGAACGGATAACACCACCACATATATGCCTTTGAATCCTCCATTAAGACCATGCCAAGGACCTATTCTCAATAAATCTCACCACCCAAATCTGATTTAAAATTCAACACTTGGATCTTCTAAACCCTAGGACAAGCAACCCTTACTTTCTTTTCTCTCTTGCTTTCTTTCCAATTTTCTCTCTTATTTTTCTTATATTTTCTCAAAATTTTTGATTTTTTCTCTCTTATCACACACCTAAAACATCAACAAATCATCCCTTATCTCATAAGGTGGCGCCCCTTTTAAATAAGGAACAAAGGGGCACCTAGGAGTCCTAAGGGGCACCAACTCTTGGCGCCTGCACTTCTTCACGTGGAGAATAATTCTCCATGTGATTATTAAATGGCACAAAATAGCCTTCAAATAGAAAGACTCCTCCTCTTCTGCAACCCATAATTTTTATAATTAAAGGCATGTAATAGTTATGAGATGGGTGGGATTTTAAGAGACTTAATAAATGACTCTTCCTTCTTTCCAATGCCAAATAAATGGAGCGCACATATTAAATGGTGTGGAGAATATGGTGGTGGTGTGGAGGACTCCCTATTCACATAAAACTCTTCCATGTGATCAGATAAGAAACCAAAAAACTAAACCTAATCTAATTAGGTTCAGGGCAATAGGTTAGGTCTAGCTCAAACACTTTTGAACGAACCTAATTAAGAACTTGGGTTAATACAATATGCTAGTATATCAAATTATCCTATAAGATTTACAATAAATCTAATTAAACCAGACCAAGATCAAATTCCAAAGCATGTGACCCACTGGGTTCCATATTTAGCCAGCAATAGACTCAGACTCATGATCTAAACCAATCCGATTAGATTAGGTCAGCCCAAATACACCAATTAATAAGAACACCTTCTAATTAATTTTAAAATTAAACTCTTTTAATTTATGCGAGTCCACAAGTTAAGATTGACATCTAGCAATATATCATGACTATCTAGAAGATATGAAATTTGTTGAAAATATCAAAATATCTTTCAGTAGTAAGTTACTATGCAATTCAATCCTTCGATCATACAACATCCCAGATGAGCTATGGACATAAAATTATATCAAATCCAAATACTTATCTATATGTATCTCGATCAGAATGAGATGATTCAATTGACGATATATTAGAAATACCTTTCAATTATCATCCTACTTTGGCCAAAGACTTCTTGAATCATCAATCAATGAGATCATATAGGATGTTCGCTCCTCTTATTAGGAGTGATCGATCTCTTATTGACCACTCAGAACCTCCATGCACACTGCACCATGTCCAAAATATCCTACATAAGGATCAGAGAATCAAGCTAAAGAATGAACTAAATATAGATTAATATACACAAGGCACCATGGTGATCTCAGGTCAAAATATTACTTGCACTACTCTCACTAGAGAACAACCAGCTGACATATTAATAAGGCTCCATCTAATATTCTCGATTAGGTCAATTCAATGAACTCATATTCTAATGAGCACCCACATCTTTGTATTAGTATCACCACGTAAGTAATTGTGAGATCAATCATCCTCTCTTTTGAGTATATATAGGATGTGCCAGTTTTACCAGTATTATTGATCCCTGACTCAATTAACCTACAACTGAAAATATTTTAGATTAGGACTATCAAGGATTTAGATCTCACTGGCATGATCTCATCATGGTCCTAACCTATGAAGTTCATTACAATCTTAAACAAATATTAAGATGCAGTATATAATGAATCAAAATACCTTATTATATTAATAATAAATATCAAATATATAAATTTGGAAGATAAAATATAGAAAATATTCCATTGCATCACACATGCTATTAGCTTGTAGGGTATTATTCTTTCACCTTCTGCATGCCAAAAGAAATGTGCGCTTCATTCTTGTCGCGCCAAACAATGGGAGGAGTGAACTCCTTCATGTGGGCATCCAGATAAGGCTAATGGGGTGCCAACTCTTAGCTGCCCATTCTAACTCAACCTAATCCAAATCCAACTTAAATAGGTTAGCCCAATTAGCAAGGTTTCTAACCAAATCTGATTTGGTTAAGAGTTAGGTTAGCTAACATGTGCTAGCATGCTAATTAGCAATCCAATTAGGATCCATTGACCTAATAAAATAATAATTTTTTATCAATTCTTTATGTGTGTGACTCGTTGGGTTCCATATCTAGCCAGCAGTAGGTCTAGGTGCATGTTGACCTAGTTTGATTGAAACCCTTCTAATTAATTTAGGTCAAATATATGTCAACCCAAGTTAACCAATTAGAATTTTAAATGATTTATAAATTAAACTCTTTAATTTATGAGAACCCATAAGATAAGATTGACATCTAGCAACATGTCATGCCTATCCGAATGATGAAGAATTTGATAAAAATACCAAATATATCCTTCAATGATAAGTTATCGTGTAATTTAATCCTTCGATTATCCCACATCTTAAATATATTTATGAGTATAGAATTATGTCAAACTCAATTATATATTTATATCGATTTTCCATCAATCAATGATGACTCTAATGATGAAACATTAAAAACTCTTTCTAATTTTCATCTTGCTTTGATCAAAGACTTCTTAGTTTATCTAGAGATGATAACACATAGAAGAACATCTTCTTTTACTATAAGTGATCGATTCTTTGTTGATCGACTCACAACCTTCATACATAATCCACCATATCCAAAATATCCTGTACATGACCCTACTATGAATGAGTATGAACTAAAATATAGATTCATATGTATAAGGTACCATAGTGATCTCATATCTAAGGACAAGTTGGACAACTCTCACTTAGAGAACCATCTTTTGACGTACAAGTAAGGCTCTATAAGATATTCTCTGTCGGTGAGTTAATTCAGTGAACTTATTTCCTAATAAGCACCCACATCCTTATATTAGTATCTCCACATAAGTAACTGTGAGATCAACCACTATTAGGAACACCATCACATGGCGATCTGGAATGTATGTAGAGATTTCAAAATTTTTAAATACGCAATAGAAAAAAATTTCAAAAACTATTTCAACATCATTTTAAGACAACCATGCAATATAATATTTCAACGTTATATCAGGACAATCTTAAGTCAGAACGATGTTAAAATAAATCTCTAATTAGATCTAATCTAATCAACAATACAAAGAGATCATATCTCAATATAAAGCCAGATATCATCATATATGCAAGATTAAGATTTATAAAATTAGATCTTTCTTTGTGCGGGTAGATCTTCATCAGAATCTGATGATCTGTAGATATCTTCATGGTCCATTGAAGCCATAATCCGATAATTCGTGGATGTCTTCATGATCTTTTGAAGCCGCATAAGTGTTCGAACTCTACATGTATCTACACAAGGCTGATCTACTTAGGATATCCCGATCTCATCTGAGTACTAATTTCTTGCAGAGATCACTCTCTTGATTGTCGAATCGATCCTCTCTTTTGATTCTCTTCTTAAGAGAACTAAATAGATCTAAAATGAGAGAAATAAATCAGATCTAATCTGATCTAAAATTTCAAAAAATTAGATCTAATATGAATTTTTTTTCTTTTTCTCTTCTCAAGAGAAAAGGATGAAGACTAAGGAAAGAAAGAAGATGAGAGATCAAATCTCTCTTCTTTTATTTCATCCAACTCTTGGACTGAATCTGAAGGAGAAGGAGATGAAAGAGCCATATCCAACTTTTGGACAAAAGAGAAAGAGAAAGGAGATACCTCAACAACCAACTCTTGATTGTAAGAAAGAAAAAAAGAGGCACCGTTTTCTCCCTTGTGCGTGAACTTCCATCATGCCCAAAAATCTCTTATGCTAGAAGCTTTCTCACACCCACACCTCTCTTCATGTTGAGACAGGATGAGGCACCCCATGTTATCCCTTTTAAAAGTGTGTTAGTTAGGGTTTGTTAGAGTCCAACTCTCCTTGGACTCCTAGTTCCACCCATCTGTCTCCATGCCCTCTCTATTCCACATCAAAAATCAACCGATAATTCTTTAGGTGCGTGATCTGGGAAGAGTCCTTCTACTGGTTAAACACTTATTTGGTTTGGGTTTGAATCCAAACTAATTTGAATTTTCAAATAAGTCAAGACTTTAATTGAATCCAAAATTATTTTGGATTAATGAACCCAATTTGACTTAAACTTAGACCAAATCCAATCAAATTAAATCTGAATTTGATTTGACTAGAACTCAACCCTATTATTTGATCAAATCAAATAATCTAGTAATATTTATAATTAATCTTCCTATAACTTACAAACTCTTAATAAGTCCTCCATGTAATTTTTGCATATTAGTCCAATCATCAATCACATTGATAATTGGATCCTCTTGCAATTCGAAATCGTAATTCAACATTTCGATCAGTTACGATCTTTTTTTGTGTGTGACCCCGTAGATTCTATTCTATCTGATAATGAGACATATTTTGATCACCATCAAAATATCATTGAAATTTTTTCAATGAATTGGAATAATTTAACTCACCAACTAAGAATTATTGACTATCAAATAATTCTCATTGATCCTATAATCCACCATGATACATAGTAGTATGTAGTGGCAATCCAGCAGAATGAAAGTAATAAATCTCTAGTTGTAGTTATAGTATGATTCAATTCTTCTATCATAAGTTTCGATAAGATGAAAGTTATGAAAATTTATTAAACCCTATCGTCTGTCATATATAAGATTTATTTAACTTAAGTTCTTATGTGAAATCTATGGAAATATCTTTCCATCACTCATTTTGCCTTGACCAAGATCTTCTAAACTTAATCTCATAAATCACATAGGACTATTCTTTTCTACTAAGATCAATAGATCCCATCTAGATATACATCCTATTTTACAATGAACCTACTGCAGTCAACATACATCTTAAGGCTCCATATGGTAAGGAGACCAAGTTATGATGTAGTCAAACTATAGTAACCTCACTATAAACAGCCAAGGCACTGCAGGTCAAAGAACCACTCATACTACTATAGTATTGAGAATATCACTGATTAGTGAGTAGACATTCAAGTGACTTCTTGTGCTGGTTATGTTTAGTATCTTTGTTCTCTAATAAACACTTATATTTTCACTCCAATATCCCCATACTATAGACTCGAGACTCATCTATCCCTAAAAAAAATGATCTACGCACCAATCTAATCAAATCGATCATCATCTTCATGATGATCCTACGATCAAGAGTAATTTGAGAATTAACCAACAATGACACATACCTCAAATTCTCAACTCGTGAGAATGTATGTCATCATCTTATTAATTTTTGGATGATTCATGGATACATATACTACTGTTGGGATTTGCACTGGATCGTGCATGGGATCTGATGATCAGCTAGCAACCAAAAGGGGATTGTGTAGATGCGGAAGCTATGAAATTGCATATTGAGAATTGTAAGAAAGAAAAGAAAGCAAGAGAGTTTTGAGAGAAAAAGCTTTTATTCAGTCTATATTCAACATATAATTCTTGGCCTATTTTACATGTATATGTATGTATATAATAGGGTCAAGCCCCAAGCTCAAGAAAACTCTCAAAATCAAATAGACCCACGTGCAGGACTGGTCCCGCGAACTGAGCCGACCTAATCTTAGATATAACTGGGTAACTTGGGACTAAGTCGACTCAGATTGGGACTGAGTCGACTCACCGCATGCCAGCCTGAAACTTTCAAAATGCAACTTTCTGTTTGACCTTCCCTTTGAGACATAGTTGATCCAATTTGAGACTGAGTCGACCCACCTTCAATTTAGTCAACCAAGTCTCAGATCTGAGCCGACTAAGCTTTTGAAACTCTTTATCTTGGCTGAAACTTCTACTAGCTTTCTCCCTTCTTCCCTTGATCTCTACTCAAGTGTTCCCCGAAAGAATAATGCTCTACAAACCAATCACATATGGGAAGTGATAGGATATTTATTGTAATTTATCTTTTAGACTCATATAATTGACATTTATATTATTAATAAAATAGATACTTTTGATTCATTATATGCTGCATCTTATTATTTTAAGATTATAATAAACCCATAGGTCCGGATAATGGTTTTAGGGCCGTGATGAGATCATGCCAGTGAGACATAAATCCTTGATAGCCATGACCAAAATATTTTAGTCATTAATTCATTGAGTCAGAGATCAATGATATCGATAAGACCGGCATATCCTATGTATGCTCAGAAATGAGGGTGGTTGATCTCACAACCATTTATGTGGTGATGCTAATACAAGCATATGGGTGCTCAATAGAGAATGAGTTTACTGAATAGACATATGAGAGAATATCAAATGGAGTCTTATTTACTTGTCAACTGATGATTCTCTAGTGGGAGTTATGTAAGTGATCCTTTGACTTGAGATCACCATGGTACCTTGTGTACATGGATCTATATTTGGTTTTCTAACTTGATTCTTTGATCCTTGTATGGAGTGTTCTGGATATGATGAAGTATGCATGAAGGTTGTGAGTGATCAATAAGAGATTAGTCACTCTTAATAAGGAGAGCGAACATCCTATGTGATCTCATAGGTCGGTGATTTCGAAAGTCTTTGGCCAAAGCAAGATGATAATTAGAAAATAGTTTCTAATATATCATCAACTGAACCATCACCTTCTGATCGAGATACATAATGATAAGTGATTAGGTTTGACATATTTTCATACCTACAACTCATCAAGAATGTTATTTGATTGAAGGATTGAATTACACGATAACTCACCACTGAAGGGTATTTTGATAATTTTTTATTAAATTTTAAATCTTTTGGATAGTCATGACATATTGCTAGATATCAATCATGACTTGTGAACTTGTCAGAATTAAAAATTTAATTTTAGAATCAATTTGGAAGAGTCCAAGTTGACTGGGACTCTTCAAGTGACCTAATCTCATCGGATTAGAATTACGTCGAAAGTCTTGATCCACTGCTGGCTAGATTTGAAACCCAATGGATCACACACTTTGAGATTTAATCTTGGTCTGATTTAATTAGAATTTAATATAATTTATGAGTTAATTTGATATGCTAGCACATTGTATTAATCCAAGTTCCTAAATTGGTTTAGATCAAAGTGTTTAAGCTAACCTAGACCAGTTGTCTTTGACCTAATGAGATTGGGTCTATCTTAATTGATTTTCTATCCAACTTGAAACAGTTTCAAGTGAAGAAGGACTCCTCTGTGCCCACCAGAAGCCATGCCAAAATATTAATGCCGCCCCATTCATTTTCATGTGTGAAGATGGAGAATCCTACTTAAAGAAGGAACTTATCTTAACGTGTTGCCTTAAATGATAAATCAGAAGTCCTTTGATTTGTCACCAAATTTTAATGGAATTTTTATGGCATATAGAAAAGGGAGAGTCCTTCTGTGTGAAGGCTCTCTTGCACCATAATTCTATATGGTGAATTTATTCACCGTGTAAGAAATTGGAGTGCCAAAAGTTGGCGCCCCTTGGTCCCATGGCACATCCATTGATCCCTTATTTAAATGGGATGTCCCACATGGCTTTGCTGCTATATTTTGGGTTAAAACCAGAGATAAGGGCATAAGAATTATAGAAAAATTTTAGAAAAAATTGAGAAAAAGGCAAAGAAAATTGAGTGGCAAAAATTGCAAGGGTGGTGAGATTTTTAGCAAGTGTTGCTAGTGTGCCTTAGGATTTGATTTTTTCATGTGTTGGAGTCAAAAATCAAATCTTAGGTTGTGAGATATTTGAAGAGTATCTTCTTGGTATCATTCTGATGGCAAGATCGAAAGTAACTGGGCTTTGGCGCGATCGTTCTTAGAGTTTGAAGCCGGTAGTGTTCTTGAGAAGAAAAGACTGTGGCAGCGCACCGATTAGGAAAGATCTTGGCTAACTTCCGTGTGGATCACCGTTGGAGGACTTATACTTTGGTGTCTCGTGGAGAACACCAATGTGCCATTTCATCCTTTTTGATGAAAGTAAAATTTTATTCCTTTTTTGCATGCTTATTTGTTTTATCGATATCAGCAAAGTGATTCTAGGATTTTGGGTTCAGCTCCATAGTTTTAATAGTTGAAGTTATAGACTTATTTGATTTTAAAATTTTTAAAATTACTTTTCACTGCATGCTCGAAACCCAACAGTGGTATTAGAGCCATTCTTGTCTGATTCGATCAAATAAGTACAAAGTAGTTGCATAGAATTATTATTGATCATATATTGCCAAAAATATTGCATTGATTTTTAGCATTGATCTTTAATCTCAAAAAATATTTTTGATGTTATATGTACTGTTGGGTATAAAATACCCCTAGCCGAAGTTCATGAAAGGCCGGCCCTCCCAAGGGATTTTCGGCCTTCGACCTGATGCGATGTCTTTCTGAACTTTCCCGACTGTCCGAGCTTTCATAACGCTCTTCCGGACTTCTCCAATGACGAACTCCTTCAATTATCTGCTAGAATGCTTCAAATGCTCTCCGGGCTCCACTATCAGCCGACCTTTCACAGCGATCGACTAATCTCCGAATCTCCTCAGACTTCTTCCAGCCACGATCAACTCTAAAAC
>KE507211.1:82517-94667 GCA_000441515.1 Elaeis oleifera
GTTTAAATTTAGATCTAATTTAATTACATCAAATCTGATCATAACCTTAAATCATATCTAAATTAGATCATAAATATCACATGTAATATATAAATTAGATTTATCAAAGATCAACATAAACTAAGACAACCTGCTCACTCTAAGGGATAAACCTTACAGTAGGACAACCTTATTTCAGTTTGTGTGATCAATCATTAATTAAATTCAGATTTAAGATATCACATATCAAATCTAAATAAAATTAAAATTCTAATTTAATATGCACATACAACGTGTCATAACGAATCTAGGCTCTAATACCACTGTTGAAAAATGTAGATGATTTCATGCATTAAAATTTTGAAATAAATATAGTAGAAAGTAACTAGATTAACCATATTAATCTAACATGCATATGATCAGATCAATAAATCAACTTACTCTTGAATTTATGACATGATATGATGCATATAAAATCTAAAAAATACAGAAGATAAAATCTGCATGCATACTTGTGAGCAGTAGATCAGATTTACTTCTAATCTGAGTTCAAAACTCAATACCTGAGCATGGATCGACGATCGTCGCTGTTGAGAGATATAGTAAGGAGGATCCTCGATGGTAGCTCACAGCCGGCCTCTATGAAAAGTTCACTTGAAGCTCCGATCTGATCGGTCTCCTCGGGAGTGCTAGCTCGCACAAAGATCTGAATCCTTTCTTCAAATTTCTCAAACCTTTCTAGATGTTGAAGATGGACATCTAAAGGAGATGAAGATTTGGAAGAAGTATAAAGAGGAGACACTCTTCTCTCTTCTTTTTCTCTTTTCCAACCCTTAGGATCAAATCCTAGAAATCTAGGTTTTGCGCTCACCCAAAGAGAGAGGACTCTCCTCTCTTTTTCTCGCCATGAACCCACTCCCAAAAGCTTCTCACCATGAAGAGGACTTTTTCTTCTCTCTTACACGCACAAAAGAGAAATAAATCTCCTTTTATTTGGACGTGAAAGTAGTTATGGTGAAGAGTCCAATAATGTTTGGACTCTTCTATTAGTTGTCGCACCCTCTCACTAATTCATGCCAAATAAAATATAAGACGCCCCATCCACATATTTTCCATGGTAAATCAGATCTCTATATGATTTCCCATGCCAAAAATTCTTCTTTTGTCGTACAAAAGAAGGAATAAAAGGGAAAGGCGGCAAGGTTTATACATAAGGTCAAACCTTATCAAATATGGTAACTAATTCAAATCATATTTAGACCTACCATATAATACCAAATATTATCCATTTTTGGATGTGAGAAAGGGAGGGTGGAAGGCCTTTTGGTGTGGAGAAATCTCATACAAAAACCTTTTGTGCATGATGAGAAGTGGCATCCAAAATTTTGGTTGGAGCATGAGAGGAGTCCAATACTTTATAGACTCTTAGTTTCCTTATTTGACTCCAACCAAATCACATCTGGTTAAGCTTAAATAAATAGATAAAATTTAATCTAATTAGATTGATAAATCTTTAATCAAATTTTAATCAAATTAAAAATTCTTAAATCAAAGTCCTGATCAAATCAGAGATAATTCTCCCTTAGCAATTAGGTCATCTCATAACTTAATCGGATCAAACCTAATTGAATCTAATTCATTAGGTTTAATTTAATCCTCTTTGCTTAATCAAATTGAGCTAATCAATAATCTAATTACTAATTAATCTTCCATTAATTCACTAATACTTGGTGAATAAACTCATTGTAACTTTTACATAAGATTAACTATCAATCGAATTGATGATTAAATTCTTGAATGATTCTCAATCGTTAATCAGCCATATGATTAGTCAAAAACTTCTTTTGAGTGTGACCTCGTAGGTTTGAACCTAAATTGGTAGCACAGGAATAGATTTTTGAACCAATCGATGTAACCATCTAACAATAGAATCCGACATCCGGATAGGTCGAATGATAGTGAAGCAATATTCAAGAACCTACTGGCATATGGTTATCGTATAATTCATCCCTTTGACTCTAATGCTCAAGGACGACCTAGGATTTAACTGTCAATCCTAAATAAATCATCCACATTATATTTCAATCTTTCAAATCCATCACATGGATTATCCGGGCTCAGATTTTGCCAAATTGAAATATATTGATACATTAACTTTGACTAATTCGGAGGGTCAATCCTATTTTGACTCACGCACCGACTTGATAAATACTTGACTACACCCAAAAATCTTTCATCACTAAATTAGAAATTCAGATAGTCCGATACTAAAGTACAGTGAGTTGCTTGCAAGTCACCGTGGTGATCTCAGCTCGGAGGGACACTTATATCTATACCCTTTGTGAGCAATTTTGACAGCAGAGTACTCTGCAGTTGGTCACATTCAATGATGATGTACTCCTACATCTCACCTGCATGTCATACCAATGTCTCCACTTCATTTGATTATGAGGACAACCAATGCATATGACAATGACCTATACTTGATATTGCTATTGTCCTAGTAATAACGTATCATTTGATCGCAAACCAGTTTAAAGACTATGCAATAAATCTTCTTATCGATCAAAATAATTCTAAGAACTTTATCACAATATAAGAGTTCATTAGAAGATATAATCTTGTGATGAAAAAGGTTAATAACTTTTATTATTGATCAATTCTTTTATATTTATAATTAGCGCAATCGTCGAACGATTGGCTTTAGAACATAATTTCCAACAGTGATACCACTGACGTGGTAATTGTTTCAAACCATATAGTGACCTCCCAAGTAGACACACCTTCTCCTCTTGTCCAATCTCCATGAAACCATCCGACTGTCTCATGTATATCCTCTCCTCTAAAGTTTCATGAAGAAAAACTGTCTTCACACTCATTTGCTCTAACTCCATATTCTGCATAGGTACTCCTTCTCAAGTAGCTAAGAAAGTTCTTCACAGCTGTCCAGTGCTCTAATCTGGATTCAATTGATATTTGCTCGTGACACTCACAGCAAGGATACATCAAGTTATGTACATAGTATGGCATAGATGAGGCTCCCACTAGCCAAAGTATAGGGATCTAGTTCATATACTGTATCTCTACAAATGTGTCCTACATATCTTCTCGTAGAGATTAATCCCATGCCCAAAAGGTAGAAATCCTTTTAAGATTTTTTCATGCTGAACCCCTCCAGCACCTCTTCTATATACATCTTCTGTAAAACTAGCATCCTTTTAGATCAATCTCATAAACCTATGTCTATCTCATTGACTTTTATAGAATATTTTTAAAGGTCTTTCATGGAGAATTTCTTTAGACAATCAAATTTTCAACCGAAATAGGAACAGCATTCCTAATTAAGAGAATGTCATCCACGTACAATACGAGAATTGTAACAATACTCCCACTGATCTTCTTATAAACACATATTTCTTCTCATTCTTGATGAGATCAAACCATTTGACCGCATCAAGTATCCCTATTCTGAGATACTTGCTTTAAAGATCTCTACCTTTACATTTCTTCCTTTTGTAAATCCATTTGAATCCAATAGATACTATACCTGCTGGTGGATCCACTAAGGTTCAGACTTGCCTAAAATGCATCGAGTCAACTTTTAGCTTTATTGCATTCAACCATTTCTCAGAATCGATTTTGATATCATCTCGTAGTAGTTTTCAGGATCATCTTCATATTTTCTATCTTCCATGAGGAATATTTTCTCTATATCCTCTATTCGAATACACAAGTATCTATCAAAGATGGGTGATTCTACTTGATCTATGAGGTGGAGGAGATAATATATGTACTGGCTCAATTATAAATAGATTCTATGACTGTTGACCCCAATGATTGATTTTGATAAATAACAAAATGTTTAAGGATATGTTTGGACTAATGAGCTCTTCAAGATCATGTTTCAGAAAAAATTGTAGAGTAACAAAAGACAAATCCTACAATGCAAATTGAGAACAAATAAGAGAAATATAGAAGCTTTTAAAGTATGTTACATATCTCAAACAAGGTTGGAGAAAGATATTCAAGATCTAGAATTGAAGAGGAATTCAACTAAAAAGATTACAAAAAATTCATTGGAAGGACCTTCGAGTCGATTCAAGATTATTCCAAGCTGACTCAAGCTGAGATGGCATGCAAGAGTTTCAACCGGCATGATCTCGAGTCAACTCAAGTTGGGCACAAGTCGACTCAAATGAACAATGATAGAAAAGTAAATTTCAGAGTAGAAAAATTTCAATCGAGCTAAAGAGTCGAGTCGACTTGAGTTGCTCGAGTCGAAGTCTCAGGGTGTGAATAGAGAGCTATATTTTCAGGATAAAAGTTCGAAGCAGACTTGCAGGCTAATCAAGTCGACTAAAAGCTCAAATCGAGTCGACTCAAAGGTCAGCTGAGTCACTCGAATCTCAACGGTTAGTTCTACAAAATTCAATCCACTTTCCAATGACTATATTCAGTATTCCAACGGTCTGAAACATCTCTCTAGTCTACCAAATATTGAAAAACACCCACAAAACTCATAGGAGACTAGACTTATCATATCAATCATTGAGAGAAAGCAAAAGGTCATGAGCAAAAATCCAAAAGCATTGAAAAGAGAGCATTCACTTTCCAACTACTTGAAATATCAAATCAAGAGATTTTCTCCAACAAGAAGACAAGCTCATCTACTCAAAAGCTTCTATAAAAGAAGATTCAAGAGCTTCATCAATATTTTTGCTCATTAAAGAAGCTTTTTATTTCAATTATTGTCCTACTTTTGTCTTTATTGTAACTAGCTTCAATAGGATTTTGAAGCTAGGGGATAGACCTATCTAAGTCTGAAAATTAGATTGTAAGCCAAGGGTTGGCTTGTTATTGATTGTAGTTGGTGATCTGATGTAAAACTTACTGAATTTTGGGTAGTGAGTCCAAAAAACTATTTAACTGTAATCTTGGACAGATTATAATAAAATTTCTAAGTGGGTCTTGGGGAGTGGACGTAGGTGCAAAGGATACCGAACAATTATATAAAAATGTGTTTGTACTTGTGTTCTTCTTTCTAATTTTTTTACATTTATATTTCTGTATATTTGAAGTCTGCACTCATCAACACTTCACTAATTTTTAAAACAGCACGTTACTTGTTTAAATTTGAAAACCTAATTCACCTCCCTCTCTTGGGTTGTCTTACTAGGCAACAAATGGTATCACAGTCCGATACTCACTTGCATTTGATTTAACAATCAAGAGTTAAGATCAAATGGCAACCCAAATGATTGCCCTTGTCGAAGGGTAATCAACCAACCATCCATCTTGTTCAATGGAACAAACTACACTTGTTGGAAAGCACGCATGCGTATTTATATTCAGGTACTTAATTATCAACTTTAGAGAGTTATAATTTGAATAATAAATTAAATGCTAAGGTTATGAATATTCTATATTATGCATTAGATCCTAATAAGTTTAATAAAATTTCCACATATGTATCAGCTAAAGAGATTTGGGATAGATTAGAGATCACCCATGAGGATACCAATCAAATAAAAGAGTCCAAAATAAATATACTTATGCACAAATATGAATTGTTTAAAATAGAAATAAATGAATCTATTTCTTAAATGTTTACTAGATTCACTGATATTATAAATATTTTGAAAAGCTTAGAAAAAACTTACACTAACAGTGAGCTTGTTCGCAAAATTCTTAGGTCATTTTTGAAGGCTTAAAAAGCGAAGGTCACCGCTATTCAAGAAGCCAAAGATCTCAACAAGCTATCATTGGAAGAACTCCTTAGGTCTTTAATGACTCGTGAGTTAACCGTGAGGCAAAATGTGAAAAAAAATTCAAAAAGAATAGGACCATAGCTCTCAAGACTACACCCTCCAAGGATGATCATAGTGAAGAATCCGATAAAGAAGAGGAAGAAGATGATTTGACACTAATGGCAAGGAAGTTCAAGAGATTCATGAAAAGAAAGAAGCAAAATTTTAAGAGGACACTTAAAGGGAGAACCAACCAAAGATAGGGAGAAGGAGAAAGATAAAGAACTTTCCATATGCTTTGAATGCAAGAAGTCCGGTCACTTTAAAATGGACTGTCCTCTTCTCAAAAAATCAAGCAAAAAGGTCAAGAAGAAGACAATGATGGCAATATAAAGAGATAGTGAGGACTCAAGCTCCGATGAAGAAGCACAAGAAGTTGCCAACCTATGCTTGATGGCTCATCAAGAGGAGATAAATGCTAAAACTTCTTTGGATTTTAGTTTCGATGAGTTACAAGAGGTATTTATAGATCTTTTGACTGAATTTAATAAAGTAAGATTGGCAAACAAAGAACTTACAAAGCAAAATATTAATTTGATTTATGAAAAAGAAAAGATTTTTGAAAATTTAATTCATTAACTTTTGAAAATTAAAATTAAATGATGAGCTAAAGAAGATTAAACTATTTGTAGAAAAATTTATTTATAGCTCCAAAAAACTATATATGTTGTTGAATGAACAAAGAGCTATTTTAACAAAGTCGGATTATGATTTCAATCTCAAAAGAAGCAAAAATTACTGAAAAATCTATTTGTTAAAGCTTCCTCAAATCCTACCTTAAATGTTTCATGTTATTGCGGTGGTAGAATTGGTCATAAATCCCATGTATGTGACTTCAGAAATTAAATGAAAAATAGTTAAAATGGTTTGGATTCTAAAATGAACCATGAGTACTAATCCTAAAGGATCCAAGATGACTTGGGTACCTAAAAATTCTACTTGATTTTCTTGTGGAGTGTCTTGCAATCTGGGAGGAGAAAAGGCTTTGGTATCTTGATAGTAGCTGTTCAAGATACATGACGAATGACAAATCTCAATTTATCACTTTTGAACCTAAAGATGGAAGAGTGGTTTCATTTGGAGATAATGAAAAAAGACATATCATTAGTGTTAGTAACATTTATATCACTCCTTCCACTTCTATTTAAAATATATTATTAGTTGATGGATTGAAATATAATTTACTTAGTATTAGCCAATTTTGTAATAAAAGATTTGAAGTAACTTTTAAATCTTTATTATATATAGAATCTAATCCCAATGACAATGGCATTATATTCATTGAACATATACATGACAATATCTACATGGTGGATTTAGATGATCTACATATAAAGAATGGTCAACGTCTTGTAGCAATGGAAGCCAAAGTTAATGAGGCTAATGTTAGATGAGTGTCCTAGAAGTCAATTATTCACAGACACATTTTATAATTTCAGAATTTAACTTTGTACTTGTAACAATTTTATTATTAATGAAGGATATTTTATTTTCAATCATGTTTATGTGTCTATGATTTGTCTTAAAAATTAACAAAGATGATTTTGTATATTCTCAAGGTGTTAAGAATTTGAGATATACATCATTAGTGGTTAGTTTGTAAATGCTCTCGATCAAAAAATCATCACAATGGATAGTGATCAATCCATTTAAGATTGGTACACAGATCACCTCCTTTCTGGATAAATGAGTCTTGGATCTACAGTGTAGGGACACTAGAATGAGAGTATAGGTGGTTGTTAGAGAACAACTTCCACTGAGATGACCAACACGAGAAACTACTTGGATGTCTACTCACTCGTCAGTAGTTATCTCGAAGATGCAGTGGTATGAGTGATCTTTGACCTGCAGTGTCATCGACTATTCACAGCGAGGCTACTGAGTTTGACTGTGTTCTTTTGATCCCTAACTATTCAGATCCTTGCTGTGTATGTTGGCTTCAGTAGGTTCAGGTTCACTGTTAGGAGTAGGATGTACCTAGATGGAACTATCAACTTTGATAGAAATGAGTTCTATGCGATTTGTGATACTGAGTTCAAAAAATCTTTGATCAAAGCAAGTATGAATACTGAGATAAAATTTCATAAGATTCACAAGGGAACTCGAGTCGAGCCAATCTGGCATATGACTGACGACGGATCTGATGAGTTCTCCATGATCTCCATCAAGTAGGGACTCACGATAGAAGGATTGAATCACACAATAACTACACCTAGGGATTCATACTTTCATTTTACTGAGTTGCCATTACATACTGCTAGGTGTCACTAGTGGATTGTGAGACTCATCGAGTATCATCTTGATGATCGATGACCCTCGAAGGGTAGAATTGAAATTGTTCCAACCTATCGAAAGAAATTTCAATGATATTGTGATGGAGATCACAATATATCTCACTACCAGATAGAATGAAACCTATAGGGTCACATATTAAGAGATTTAATCTTCAATTAACCAATTGAACTTTTGAAGTTCTAATTGGATTAGGATTTATTAAAATCTTATTGAATTTAAAGAACCATGCTAGCAAGTGGTTAAACCCAATTCTTCTCTGGACTTGGATTTCTTATTAGATAAGGATTGGATCAAGTCTATAGCCTTGAACCTTATCTAGATCTATTTTGATTTAGATTTAGAGGGGCACCTATTTGAGGGCCCAAAAAGATTGGATCAAACCAATTAGTTGAAAAATAAATCTCCTTATTTTCTTCTTTGTTATTTCCTTTTGAGGCATGAATTAATTGGAAAGAGAAGAGGAGGCGCATGCCTCCTTTTTGGAAAGTTCAAGGGGCACACACCCTTTGGAGTGGGCGGATAGAAGAGAGAGAGGCCTCCCCTCTCTCTTGCTTTGGCATAGAAGGAGAGAGAGAGGGGCTACACCCCCTCTCTTATGCACACTAAACCCTAAGGGGCGCCAAGGGTTGGCACCCCATCTACTTCCCTTATTTGATGTGGGCGCCGCCTACCTGTCTTATGGGATGCGGGGCACCCCATCTACTTGTCATATGAGGTGAGGACCTTTCTAATTGAGTCTGATTTTCTTGAAAAAATCAAATTAAAAGATAAGGAACCTAATGAGATAAGAACTAACCTTTTAGATTGATTGGAGATTGATTTAGAATCAAGAAAAGGTCTATTTAAGAATAATTTCCTAGGGTTTCAAAATAATTGAATTGTAAATTCATATCTCCATCTCCTCCCCTCTCCACGCCATCCTCTCTTCCTCCTCTATATCCAACATCCAAGGGTTGAGCATCCCATCTTCCACATGCCCAAGGTATTGGGTGGTTTCTTCTATATCAAGCAATAAGGAGAAAGGCTGCAGTTCAAGTGTTGACATCGTAGTCAAAGATCAATGTGTGATCAAAGATCCAAAAGGTTGAGATTCATCTTGAAGAAAATGGATCAAGTACGAGAAGAAACATTCAAAATTGATCCCGATGGATACCTATAGAGATCGGATACGTGTGCGGCTCAAGAACCTTCAGATGTAGGATCATCGATTGCAGTGTATAATAACCCATGCAAGGTATTGAGATGTGATCTCAATTTTTATTTTTTATTTTCAAATTATATGCATGATTTTGATCCAGGGCTTGGGTAGATATAGATTAGAACTATTGCATATGGAGATAAAGGGTTTAACCTAGATTCATTTTCGCTGCTACACCAAAAAGATTTTGAAATCTATGCATGCAACCCTATCTGTTTTCTAACAATTAGTTGGTTATGGCATTGTAGATTAGATCATGCTAGCATGAATTTACTTTCAAAACTCATTAAAAAAGATCTTATTAAAGGATTACCAAAATTAAATTTTGAAAATGATCTGATTTGTGATGCTTGTCAACTTGAAAAACAAACTAAAAATTCTTTTAAACCAATTTCTATACTAATCGATGTAACCATCTAGCAATGGAACCCGACATTCAGATAGGTCGAAGGATTGCAAAACAATATTCTAGAATCTACTGATGTATGGTTACCGTATAATTCATCCCTTTGACCCTAATGC
This sequence comes from Elaeis oleifera, assembly GCA_000441515.1. NCBI lineage: Eukaryota > Viridiplantae > Streptophyta > Magnoliopsida > Arecales > Arecaceae > Elaeis > Elaeis oleifera. The sequence continues at coordinate 92,319 of KE507211.1, forward strand.
TCAAGGTGACCTAGGGTTTGACTGTCAATCCTAATATAGTCGATCACATTGTATTTCAACCTTTCAAATCTATCACATGGATTATCCTGATCAAGATTTTCTAAATTAAATATACTGATGCATACCTCCTACTAATTCAGAGGGATCAATTCCATCTTGACTCGCATACCGACTTGATAAGTACTTGACTGCACCTAGTATCCTTTCATTACTGAATTAGAAACTCAGATGATTCGACACTAAAGTACAGTGAGTTGCTTATAAGTCATCGTGGTGATTTCAGATTCAGGAGATACTTATATCTATACCTTTCACAAGTTACTTTTGACAGCAGAGTGCTCGATAAATGATTACGTTTGATACAAATATACACCTACATTCTACCTGCATGCCATACCAGTGTCTCCACATTCCTTGGTTAAGAGGACAACGAAGTCATATGGCACACAACGACCTATACTTGATATTCCTATTATCCTATTAACAGCATATCATTCGGTCGCGAACACTTTAAGAACTAAATGATAAATCCTCCTTTGTCGATTAATTATAGTCCTAAGGACTTTATCACAACACAGGAGTTCAAATAAAATAGACAAAATATGGTGAAAAAGCTAAATAATATTTATTAATAAAATTCATATACAATTATAATTGTGAGCACAATCATCAACAAACTAATGATTGATTTTGGGACACATTTTTCAATACTCTTGTGTAAGGAGATGCCAACTACCATGTAGGTGATAGATTGGAGGTGGCTCCAGATGCAAGTGGTAAGTACAATCTGCTTGTACTAGTGAATGATGTGGTGATCCATATGCTTGGCAAGACTTCTCCAATGGTGCTGTGATCGAAGCTCAAGAAGTTGTACATGGCAAAGTCCTTCACCAACACTCTCTTCCTCCGAAGACAGTTCTACCAACTATGGATGACTGAAGGACAAAGCATGCAGGAGCATCTCAACCACTTACAGAAGATCCTCACCGACCTCTTCAGCATTAGCGAGAAAGTTGAGAAGACCAGGGCATTGATCTTGCTGGCATCGCTTCCTCCTTCGTATGAGTCCTTGGTGACTACTCTTCTAGTGAAAAAATACCATCAAGATAGACGAAGTCACCCCAACAATTCTCCAGAATGAGGTTCTCAAGAGGGAGAACCTAGCTTCGAGCTCAGACGGTGGTAGCTCAACTTTAGCATTTTTTGAGGAGTAGGTGGCAGCAGATAGAGTGATAGGAGATCACGACGAGGGTGCTACAAATCTAGGATGAGGGACTTGAGCAAGATTAGATATTATCAATGTGATGAGTTTGTGTTAGACGTGTGCCCTAGATGCCAGATCGGCTGACACATTCCTATACAAATCTAAGGGCAAAATTGTAATTTTGATTATAAATGAATAAAAGGGTTATTCTTCTATCATATTGTGTACATTGTGTCTGTGATACATTCTTTGAGTTAGTGGGAATGTTAATTCATATTTTCAAGAGTTGAAATTTAAGGCATGAATTTACATAACTAACTCATAAACTACTCCTGACCATAAGATCATCACGAGGATGGTGATCGATCTGAAAAGTTGGTGTACGATCGTTTTCTTAGGGTAGTGAGTCTTGAGTCTACGGTGTGGAGACACCGGAACGAGAGTACAGATATTCGTTGAGAACGAGAGTACTGAGCGTGACCACCTCGAGCAGTCATAAGGAAGTCTACCTTCTCGTCGATGACTAGCTCGATGCTGCAGTTGTGTGTCTAGTTCTTTGACCTGAGGTGCATCGACAGTTCACTTTGAGTGTGTTATAGTTTGACTACACCATAACTCGATCTCCTAGCCATCCAGAATCCTAAGGTGTATGTTGGCTGTAGCATATTCATTATAGGAACCAGATCGCACCAAGATGAGATCTATCAACCTCGGTAGAAGAGAGTAGTCCTATGATGATCGAAAGATTGAGTCCTTAAGCCCATGGCCATGGCAAAGTGAAATAATGAAAAGAGTTTTCCATTGGGGTTTCACATCAGACTCGGATCGATCGATTGATTCATATGACTGATGTTGGGTTTGACGAGTTCACCTTAACCCGAATTCAGTCGGGACTCATGATAGAGGAACTCAATCATACAGGTAGCTGCACCAAGAGGTTCATCTTCAGTTCTGATGGGTTGCCACCATATACTGCTAGGTGTCACTAGTGAATTTTGAAAGCAATTAGAATGATTTTGATAATCGATCATTCTAATTGTCTGAATCGGAAGAGTTCTGATCCATCGAAAGGAGTTTCGATGACGTCGATGATGAGATCATGACATGTCTCATTACCATACAGAATTGAATCTAACTGATCACAC
>KE507214.1:15810-27672 GCA_000441515.1 Elaeis oleifera
GCGCCTAGGGTTTCAAGGTAGAAGTTATTTTATGCAAAAACCTAATAGCTGCCGCCCCCTCTCCTCTTCTCCACATCCTTCCTACTCTCCTATCTCCCCTCTTCACATCCAAGGAGTTGGACATTCATCTGGTGCAAGAAAAAGGCGTGGTGATGCCTGAAACAGGAAGGCTACATGACATCTTCGACAGGCTGCTACTCCAACTTCAGAAGAAGTTCTGAAGCACTTTTAAATCAGATAGAGATCTAATTTTGGAGCATAGATTCATGAGGAGAAGATGATCCAGATCCTACCTGAGTGGATACCAGTAGAGGCCAGGTGCTTGCGTGGTTATTTTTGAACCTCGAGCGTTGCTGCAATCATCTACAGGGTAATCAGATTACCCTTGAGGTATGTCTATATTTCTCATACTTTTAGATTTAATTTTAGATTTTAAATATCAGATAATAAAATTAGATCTAACAAATATTAGATCTGAAATAGCATAGGATAAAATTTAATTATTCTGCCCCAGATTTGATAAAATTTGGAAGATCCTATACAGGAAAAAGGCGATTTTTTCTTCACCTAGTCCAATAGGTATATAACTAGGAGTGCGATAATCCAATGCACACTAGCAAGATAGGGTCCCACGAGCATGCAAAGCGACAACATGTCAATAATATGCTAAACAAACATAGTAACACTCACAACTTATAATCTACTTATTTAAATTCTAAATAAATCATTCACAATTGCCATACATAGATAACATCAGTCACATAATCTACATATTTATATATAAAGTAGTATAGAGAGGGTTCTATAAAATTTGAAAGGTTGGTACAAAATGGCTAACTAAATTCTCGTTGTAATCTCACAATCCAATCTTTACCCATCCTCTTCACGCTTTGGGCTCTATAAAAATGTAGGAATTAAAGAATGAGCCAATAGCCCAGTAAGTAACCAAGACATAATCAAAGAATTAAGCTATTGAAGCCAAATAAGTGCTTGATATAATAACTAGTGTAACACTATAATATTTATAGTTAGAGTCAAACTTATAGCTCTGCAACATAAATATAACCCTGCAAATCAGAAACTCATATGTGACTAAAATTATTTCAGAATCCATGTTGAAATCAAATGATTACACCAAAGTTTCCAAGAATATTATAAGATTATATCTTGCAAAAGCATTCTATTAACTCATCGGTCTATATAACCATGGCCATATATAATCCCTATGATAGGGTCTAGTTTACTGCATTTAATTCTTGTGGAGTAGGTCCATAATACTGCATTTAATCCCTACAGAGTAGATGAATAGTACCATATTTAACCCCTACACAGTAGGCCCATACTACTAAGTTTTGGAATAATCAATGTCAATTGCTAATGTATAACCCCCATATGGCAGGGTTCATATGTAGGTAGATTGAGAGTATCAAATACATAGGATTGCAACACATAAAATTCTAAATCAGTACATAAAATCCATAAAGATGACTAATCATCAAATTTTCAATAATCAATATGCAAACATGAATTTCCAAATCAACATATATTCACAATTACATGAATTTTGAAGACATGTCAAAAATTTTTCAAAATTCTGTCAATGGAAAATCATTATAATAAGCATGTAATTATCAAAGTGCCAGAATATCATACTCGAGACTTAAAATACTCATAATTCTATAATTCATGCTTAGCTTAGTATGACCAGTATAACAAACAATATTGTGCTTTTCAAAATAATTGGAAACAATTAAACTAAAGAACATTCTCAACTATATGTATTTGTTATTTATATAACTATTTTGATTAAATAAAGATTACTTATCTATAGATATCCAGGTTATCTAATGCTTCATCGATACTCTTCAGAACCTAATAATCCAAAACACGCATATATTTGAATCAGTTTCATATTATTACCTTGTAATAATACATAAAATTTTTAACTCTAAATTTTAATTTTGATTAACTGCCCTTCCCTACACAACAGTCCCAATCCATGATTTATTTATCCTACCAAATAACATCTAGAATTCTCAAATTTTATCCTTGAATTGATCCATAAACTAATAACCTTCTGATAAATTTTAGCTTTACCCAATCATTGGAGAATTAAAATCATGGATTACCATAGGATAGATTCAATCTACCCAAATCAATAATAACCTTCCCTTAACATTTTTCCAAATTTTCACCCTTAACCTCCCCTATTACCTTAAACCATCCAATAATTAAATCTCAAACTTAAATCAAATTAAATACAAAAGAGGTTTAGAGTTTACTCTTATTGATTAGAAAGAGAACAAGGGATGCAAATCACACCGAAGAAGAGAAAAGAAGAAAAGAGGAGGAAGAAGAAGAAGAAAAGAAAGAATAAGGAGAAGGAAATAAGAGGAAGAAGAAGATGAGGGAAGAAGAAGAATGTGGAGCTAGAGACACATAGGGGACAAGAGAGAGAGAGAGAGAGAGAGCATGCGAGAGAGAGAGAGAGAGATAGCGATGGAGAGAAGAGGGAGAGCAATGGGAGAGGCTTGGTTGGTTAGTGGTGGAATAGGGAATAAATTTCTTATTTCGATTTGGGATAAGGATGGGCATCACCTAACAGACGAGCCCCGATTTGGGGTTGGATTGATTTGGGTTGAACTAGATCTCATAGTTTATATCTAGACTAGTAGCAAAAATGGTATGGCATTTGCAAAATCTTATTGATACTATCAAAGATTAAGAGGATTAATAAGAATTCTCATGCCTTCAATATATTAGATGATATAGAAACGATTTTGGCTTGTAAATGAACTTGTGTTTAGGATCACATATGAGGTTTGTTATACATGGAATGATTAGTAAGATGGATAAGGATTGATATCGATGATTGGGTTCAAATTCTGATAAATTAGCATTTAGGTTGAATTGGATTGCAACTTGTATATCAAGTCAGGAATTTGATGTGTTCTCATCAAATGGTATTAGAGCCAATGGTTAATGATCCTAGGCAACTCACTAAGATGTAAACATGCTGGCTTAGTTGAGCAAGGTATATTGGGTTAGGGCATGGCTTGCATGTAGTTCTTAAAAGAGCACTCTTGTAATAGTGATGGTCAAAAGGTGGCACTTGGAGAGCCGATTGATGAACACTTAATCTATAGCAATAAGAACATCAAACATCGTATTGATTGATATTAATTAATTAAATTTAATGCTCTTATTCTACTTTGTAGGTAATCAAAAGATTGGGTTCAATTCAATCCAATTCAGTTCCAAATCAAGTGAACCAGGAACAGCTCAAAGAGGGGGAGGGCTACCAGTAAAGGCAAGAGATCTAATGGTTTGAAGCAAAACACTCCATCTAAGGGCTACAATTTGAAGTGCCTACTCATGAAGATCCAAGTGTGAACACGACTTAAAGATTAACAAAGTAGAATTCAGCTTTTAAGATCATAAAGCTCCCTTTCACACCTTCCCTTATATGTATTAATCCCACATAGAAAAAAATAAATCCTTGCACCCCCTGACCCCTATAAATAAACCCTCATGCTTAAAGCATAGGGCATCAAGCACCATGCCTAAAAGCAAACCCTAGTTGCCGCCTCCTTTACTCTCTCCCTTTCTCTCCTTCACACCAGGCTGTCCTAAGGGAGATTCTAACCCTAGGTGCTATCCTTCTACAACTTTCTCCACATTTAAGCCATCCTAGGAGAGACCTAACCCAAGGTGCTACCCTCCACCTTCTCCATGCCTCAAACCTTCTTCCTTTCTTCCATATCTCTTCTCCTTCCCCTTGGAATCCCTAGGCTAAGCCTTCCAACCATCTTAACCTCTGTTTCAAACTTAACCAAGAGGAAGATGAAGGATCCAACGGGAGCAGATTTATCAAAAGGTGTAGCAAGGAACTTCAACTTCGAGGGTGAATCATATTGTAAATGGGTTTATGTTTTATATTTTTATCTTATGTATTGCTCTTCATAATAAATAGAAGTATGTTTGATTATATTATAAATTTTCTAAGTCTTTTATATATTAGCCTTCTATTTTTCTCCACATGAACAATCTATACTTCGGTGGGATAGGCCGTGATCTAAGGGTACCGCTCATGCTCAAGAGAGGTAAATCATTTCGGGAAGTGATCTCTCTTTTTGAAGTTCTGTGAGATATTATTTTGCATAGTCTATACCCTATGGGATAAGTTGTGATCTAAGGATACGGCTCGTGCTCTCTAAGGATAGATTATTATAAAACTCTAATCACAAATATGATCACATGAAAAAAGAAATAAAAATCTGTTTGCATAATATTTTCAAAAAGTTCTCGAATCTTTTGTGCCTAATCAACTCTGATAATTAGTTTATGTTTAGATTAGTTCGACGTAAGTTTTATTGAAGAATCCATGTTCAATCTTCTTTCTTTTTGCTTTTTCGAAATAACCAATCCAACGATCCTTGTGGATTCAACCCTTACTCCCGCTACTCTACATAGTAGTTGTGAAAATAAGGTAATAAATAGTTTGATGAAATGACACATCACCAATGACTCTTGGAGAAGAGCCATACATGCTTTGGTGAAGTTTGGCTCTTAGCTTGGAAAGGTCAACATGTGGTATGCTCATAAGAGTAATTAGCATGGATCATAGTTGAAAAATAGTAGATTAGATTTGACGGGGAGTTAAATCAACTTACACATGAAGGGGAGATTGTTAAGGATCACGTGTATGATTTATCCCATAGGGAATAATTAGTGGGATAAATAATATAATTGATTGAGCCAAAACCGAATGACTTAAGCTTTAGGTTGAATTGGGTTGTACATCAAGTCTTACTTGTATCAAGATTTTCTTGTCTTCAAAATAACTCATATATGTAAATAGCATCTCTCATGCTCTACATGTGAGCCATTATACCTGCTTATAATATCATCATCTCTTCCCCACTATAGTTAGGCTGGAGTCTGAGCTTCTAAGTAGATCAAACAAGATCTTATAGAAAGGCTCTAATTGCACACACTATTTATACCCACCTTACTCATTTAGGCAAGAGCCTAAACTCCTAGGCAAATCGAGCTAGAGCTTGCAGAACCAAAATTTTGCTAATTATGGGCAAAAGCAAGCTCTCTATTATGTTATTGTGGACAAGTAAAAAACCAAGTAAATATAATATCATTATTTAATCTATAAGCATATTTATGGGTAGCATAGAGTCAAAAAATGATAAACTTCTCAGGGGCTTTAGTTATGATATTCAAATATACATCTATCACATTAGCAATTTAAAAGAGGCTTAATCATGCCCAAAATATTGAGTTTTTTTGGAAGTTTTTATTTCTATTTTGAACTTCAATTTAGTGTAATCATATCATCCAAGTATTATTTAAAGGTTACTAATCATGACTAAACTAGTTGATGTGGACTAAACTACCTTCAAACTTTTCCACCCACTCTTTCAGCTAGGGTTTCCACTTCTCAGTTTCATTTGTCCTTCTCGTTTGATGATCAATGATCGGCCATGATTGCGAGGTATTATGTCATGCCTCCAATCTGAGATTGTGAGTCAAAGGTCATGGCAACTCATGAAGAACTCGCTCCAAAAGCATGCAAGATATTTTATCACGATATCAATACATCACAACAGAATAAAATTCAAATAATTTATAAATTAATTTATTTAATTAACTAAATCAAATATCTTACAAAATAAAATTTCATAGTCTTGTAATCAAATCTTAATAAATCTTAATCTAAAATAAAATATCAAAGTCTTCCTCTAATTCACTCTCCCATATTGAATCTCCGGATCAAGCTAGATCTCTGAATCTGTAAAAATAATAGAAACTTGTTTGAGCTAAACAGTCCAGTAAGCAATGTGTACTTTAGCTAAATAAAGTCCGTAATAATAATATATCAAAAATAATATACATGGTGCATCAGTTTAAACATAAAACACTAATCAAAATAAGATCATTCAAATTTGATCGTTCAAAATTTATTTTCAAATTCTTCGATTCATAATCTATTCTTTCAAAACAACATACATATCTTAATAGCCATGAGCTAAATTAAAGTACCATTGTACAACCCTCAATGGTAGAGTATCACAATATCAGTGCATAACCTCCACTGACAGGGTATCGAAATACCAGCATATAACCTTCACTGGTAGGGTATCGAAATATCAGCATATAACCTCCACTGACAGAGTATCGAAATATCAGTATATAACCTCCACTGATAGGATATCGAAATATCAGCATATAACCCCTACTGATAGGGTTCGAAACTTAGTCAGGCTACAAATCAAAATCTATCTCAATTTAAATACTTGTTCATATTCTAATTCAAAAATCACAAATCAGGTGATATCAAAATCAATCAATATAATCTATATCAAATTTAATATGCATATTTATAAATCAACAAGAAGCATATTCAACAATTCAAAACACCATGCATCATATTCATAAATCATACATAGTTTAATATTGAAAATATTTTATAATTTATTGAATAATCTAGAAAAATAAGTATCATTTACTTCATATGCATTCCAATAAATCCACATAATTCTAAAAATTTCTTCTAAAATTTTTTGTTCATAGATCATATCGTGATATCCTATGATTAAACATCCACAACCCTATATAGGATCAATTTCAATAATTAGAAAAGATATGAATAATTAAGAAAGATAGAATTGATGGATACCCGCATCCTATAGTCCAGATTGATCTGATCATCTAATTTCATCTGATCAAAATTTAATTAGGACATAGATGATCTAAAGTTTGGCTATCGTACCAATTCAGATTTTTAAAGTAATAGGGTCGAGATTCCTTCATTGAGTTCATAAATCAAGTAAAGAGAGAAAATCAGAGGAGAGAGAATTCATGAGGTACATCAAATTTGATCAGATGATACGGTCTAACAGCTCGATTGGTCCAATCAAAATAATCTAGTCAAGTCATAGTTAAACCAGTATACAAATGATTCAAAATAAATCATGGATGATCAAATCTAAGGCTGATGGTGTGGTCAAGGTGCTGGCATGCTACTTGATGACCATGGATCAAATACTTTTACTAGAATCATTCAAACTCATTATCACTCTTCTCATAATTCTAAAAAATCCTAATAAAGAGAAATAATCGAGAGAGAAAATTTTAGAAAGAGAAAGTGGAGAGAAAAATTAGAGAGAAAGTTAGACTTTTTAGAGAGAGAAAGTAAAAATCTAGGAAGAGAAAAAGGGAGAGAGGGAAGAGGGAAGAGGGAAGAGGGAAGAGAGAGAATCTCTCTTCTCTTTTCTTTTTTTCTTTTTTTCTTTTTTTCTTCTTTTCGTTTCTTTTTCTTTTTTTTCTTTCTTTCTTCCCGTGGTTCTTTTGGGCAAAACAGAGGACCGTGTGGTCCCTCCCTACTTGTCGGATCGGGGACTGCAGTTGGTGTGGTTGTGGCCGATGGTAGCTGGGGCTACTATGGTGCAGCCTAGGGAAATCAGGCCGGTGGTCTACAGTGACCACTGGCATCGAAAAACCAAAAGAAGAGGGGAGAAAACAGTCCAAAATAGGGGAGGGACTTTCTCAAGAGAAATCCGACGATTGCCGGCTGGAATTTGGGATTTAAGGACTAAGAAAGATGGCAAACTAAACTAACTTAAAGATTTAAGGATCTTACCTTGATTCTGATGGTGGTTGATTGTGTTTTCGATGCACACGATGAAAGGCCTTCGGAGTGCAAAATCCGACGATTCTCGTTGATTTGGGACTCGGATCTTTACAAGAAGAAGAGGGAGGAGCCCTCCCCTTTAAATAGGGCCAGAGGGGAGGAGTTTGACTCCTCCCCAAGGTGGTTTTCCGACTTCATTCAGGAGTCACTCAGGAAGAAGAAGACTGTGATAAAGTCTTCAAAAAAAAAATTTTTTGGTGCTTTATGATACATGTGGGTATTACACATTGTGTCAAAATTTTCTAAGGTAAAAAGCAGCAGTGACTAGCAGGATTCCTCTCTACTTCTGCAACAAAGGTAATATCACTGACTTGCATTAAGTTTTCTTATTTTATTTTAATCATGTATCCCCATTATCCATTGATCTTGCATTCCTAACTCTATTGGACACTTGAAATATTTCTAGTGATTGTAAATGATATAAATGAATGATGTCATAGCATTGTTATTATTGTTTTAATATTATCTTGAAGCTTTGTTACTTAGTAGAAAGTGGGCCCAAAGTGTTTTATTTTTGTAGTCTAACATGTGCACTATGGAACTATATGTTACAGTTTATTCTTCCAAGTGGGGTTAAATAATTATGTTTGTTTGGGATTGTTTAATGGAACCCAATGTATTGCATGCATTGCACTACTAAAGAGATTATTTTAATATGTCATATGAAGTGAACAATCTCATCATAGAGTACATTATGGTGGCAATTTTATCAACAAGGGTAAACACATTGACTAAATAGGAGGGGTGTAGCCTATCATGACATCCATAATATAGAAAACATATGGTATGAGAAGTTACAGAATATAGTGGGGAAGCTATGTTATGATGAAGTTGCAAGGATATTTTGTAGGGTGTCTATTCTCAATAATACCAAGGGAATAAGGATTGTGTATGAAGATAGTCTACTTAAAGAGATGATAAAGCTTGCATTGGATACAACAGAAATTCTTCATATTTATGTGTATGAAGAGGTAGTTGATGTAGTCAATGAAGCAGTCAAAGAGAGAGAGAGAAAGAGTTCATGTTGGAAAAATTAGTGGAAAAAAGAGTAGCAGAAAAATAGATTCAAGAAGGGGTGGAAGCAAAGAAAAAAGAAAATAGTGGAGAGATCTAGGGCTTGAAGTAAAGGCAAGAAAAAAGTAGCAAAGAGACCTAAAGCTCAAAGAGATAAAACTTCGAATGATGAAGACTACACCCTGATGCTGACAGTGAAGATACAAAGAGTGATGATAGCTATTATACAGGTACTAAGCTATTTACCAATAATGAGGAGTTGAAGATATGTGGATAATATTAAAGGAAGCAAGAAGTAAGAATGAGAACATGGCCAATGAGGTTTAGGACCAGCCACCATCTATGAATGAGTACAAAACCAACCTATCAAAGTACTGATTTGGAAGAAGTAGAAGAAGATAATGGTTACTACAGTGATTACCATAATTCTTTAGTTTAATACCTCTAAGTCAAGTTATAAGAGTGAGAATGGTGAGCTAAGGAGAAAGAAAAATGGACATATTTGAAGCCAAGACTGACATGTGGGATGTCAAGTTTTGTAGAGATGTGACATTCAATACTATAGAGGAATTCAAAGTTGTTGTGGTCAAGTACAGTATAGCACAAAGGTACAAAATAAGGTTTAGTAAAAATCAGACTAATAGAGCAAAGGTTAAATATACATTCGGTGGGTATCTATTCAGACTATAGTGCTTATATGAAAATACTACAAATAAATTTCAAATTAAGATGACGTTGGAAAGCATATATCTATAAAGACTCGTAAGAATAGGCAATGATTGCCAAGTGGATTTTGTACAAAGATTTTTCAACTTCCAAATTTTAAAATTATTTTCAGTACCTTAAAATATTCTCTATATTTGAATCAACTATTTATGACAAATATTTTTAACTATTATTCTTTTAAAAGTTTGCTAGATTCTTTGAATTAATTTCTAATTTTGATATGAAAATTTTGAAAGTATATGATATTGTAAGTGGAATTTATAAGATCTTTATAAATCTAATATAATATCTAACTTAGAAATATATGTATTCTAGCCAGGTGGTACTTTTATCCCATTCAAACCCCTGACTATGTAGTATGTGTGGCCTCATTCAAATATCGATGAGATATATGAACCCTTGAGTAAGTAATATATGTGGACCTCAAGGATTTATATAGCCTCATTTACATTACTAGGGATGAATTATGTGAGTTGATCTAGTATACTAGAGAATATTTTTTATATCCTCATTTCTAGCAAGAGTTTATATAACCTCTAGATACAAGTGAAGCCTTACGATAGCATGTAGAATTAAATGAAATATAAATTATTGTGACTATTTGATTTCAAACAAATATTCAGCTTTTGATTGTTTATTGTTAACTATTTACTTTTAAACTTGTATTTGAACCCTATATAACACCTATTTTCTTATTAAAAACTTTACTTTGAGGTTGCTCAATAAATTGATCACAAGAAATTCCCACTTGTCTTTCTAGTAATAATTTATTCACATATTTGATTTCAAAATCAAAGTCATTTATCCTATGGATCCTTAAGTGTTGCCGAGCTAGACAACCCAAGAGGGGAGGTGAACTAGATTTTTAAAATTTTAAGCAAGTATGTACAGTGAATTAAGGTAGAAAATGCTAGAAATATAGAGATAAGCCACACACACAAACACAATAAGTTTTATAGTGGTTCGATGTACACCAAGCACCTACATCTACTCCTCAAGTGATCTCTTGGAAATTTCACTATATTCTTTAGAATATAGTAAGTTTATTTTCATCGAGATCACAAACAATCCAATTGATTTTTCTTAGATCAACCAATCAAAATCTTTACAAGCCTTACCCTAAGGCTTTGAATCCAATTCAAGATTTAGATTAGACCAACCCTTCAAGTTTCAACCCTTTTGAAACTTGTTATATAGTTTAGAAAATAGAAAAGATTTTTTATAACAAGAAAAATCCCTTTAAGTAGGTTGATTTGTTGTCAATGAAGCTTGCTTAAAGAAGCCTTGAATGCTTGCACTAAATGCTCTCTAGCTTCTCCTTGAATGTGCTCACAAAATTCAAGAGAAATTAATTGGTGGTGGTTGAACACTGTTAAAAAACAAGAATGCTTAAAGCTGAGTTTTTTCACTTGAACAGTGTTTTCTTTGTTCTTTTGTTTCTCTTATATATCCATTTGATGCCATCCAAGTTTTGTGAGTTTTGAAGCCAAAACTAGCCACTTATGACTATTGGAGTTAAATAAGATGTTGGAAAATTTTGGATGAAATAGGATAGGCTGCAGAACTAGCCATTATGTCTAAAAGAATACTCGAGTTAGCTCGAAATAGTCTCAAGTCGGCTCGATAGTGTTTCAAGTCGGCTCCACTTCGAATTTGAGAAATCAACCTCTTTGTCCCTTTGAGATAGTCAGCTCGGATTGACTTTGAGTCGGCTCGATCTCAGAAATTTGAAAATCACCTTTCTATCTATCTGGAAGAGTTGGCTCGGATCTTCCTCGAGCAGGCTCGACTTTGTGTTAAATTATTGTGCTAGTGTCCAGATCATGCCGGAGTCAGCTTGATTTCAATGAGAGTTGACTTGACTTCTTCAAACACATTTTTCTCAAGTAGTTTGACTTCAAATTTAATTTTCTTGGCTCAAATGCTCCTCAATTATTTTGTTGGGTATAAAATACCCTCAGTCGAAGTTCTCGACAGGTGGCACCCATCCAGGCTTCACAAGGATGGATCTTGCAGGCGCTTGTCAGATCACTCCAAGTGCCCTCTGGGCTCCGTCGTCGGCCGACCTTCTACAGTGCTCGTCGAGCTCCGCTACCGACCGATCTCCTATAGTGATCAGCATCAGATTGAACTCCTTTCAGGTTCTGTCAACGGCCGAACCTCCTCAACAGCAGGACGCTGTCAGTACCAGACTTCGCCCGGACTCCTACGGGAGCCGGTCCGTCTCAGCCGAGCTCCTACGGAAGCAAACAGATTTACTCGGACTCCTACGGGAGCCGAATCGCTGCCACAGACTTCTATTGCAGAAAGGTCCGGACTCCTACGGGAGCCGGATGCCTTCTCCAAACTCCTGCCGTAGGCATACTCTACCCGAGCTCCTACGGGAGCCGAACTTCTTCTCCTAACCTTTATTGCAG
>KE507214.1:61367-73135 GCA_000441515.1 Elaeis oleifera
GAGGCATCAGGTGGAGATCTGGTCGGAGACCGGAGGAGAGGGTGTCAGAAAGGGTGACCGGAGACGGTCCCGTTGAGCACTCCTTCAAGAACAAGGGTACTGCGAAGACACAGACCCTTCCTCTGGCACCAATTTTGTTGGTGCAAAAATCCATCGGCGTCGGAGAAGCTGGAGTCGGGGGTGCCGCGGTCGCCGCCGGGACCTGCAAAAGAAGTCTAAACTGGAGTTGGGGTTGCTCCGACAAGACCCTCCGATGCTCAAGTCAGTTCTCTGCCTCAACAGAAATGGAGTGCTCGAATGAAAATTTTAGCAGAGTTTTGAGATAGAGTTTTGAGCTTAGAGAAGAACGTATCTGGGGTCTATATTTATAGATCGAGAGTGTAACTGATTGATAGCGACGTCTGTAACTGCTTGATAGTGGGCCGTTCGGGGCCATGCGGAGTTTGTTATGGAGAGTAGTGACATCAGGGGCCATTCAGAGCCACATGTGATCTGTTATGGAGAGTAGAGTGATGTCCGTTGTCATGACTTGCCAGAGAGTGATGGAGCCGCACGGAATCCATTGCAGGAAGTGGAGCAGAGTCGTGGCCATCATCGTGGCGCATAGAATTTGTTGCAGGAAGTGGAGCAGAGTCGTGGCCATCATCGTGGCCTATCAGAAAGTTTGGGCCTGTTGACTGAAGCTCGGTTGGGGCATCCGAAGGAGTAGGATAGCTCACAGTCTGGGAGGAGCTCAGACGTTCCTGAGGTCACTGGCGAACTCACTGTCGTTGGGTGCCTTGGGTGCCAACGCTGCAGGCAGAGGTCACCTACTGTAGAAGTTCAGATGGAGACTTTCCATTGGTGAAGTTTGGCTTTATGAGGATTATGTAGAAGCTCGGGCGGCGTTGGTATGGTCGGTCCGTTGGAGGAGTCTGGAGGATCCTATGGCAGTCCGGCTTGACACTGTTGGAGTCCGACTGACACTACTGGAGGTCGGTAGCTGAGGGGGTATGGCTGGTATCGGAGGTAGTTGGCCATTATGGAGATCCAGCTGCTGGAGCCCGTCTGTTGTAGAGGTTCGTCTAGGATCCGCTTGCTATGGAGGTTCCGACGAAGTCCGGCTCTTGTAGAAGTTGGAGCCCATCTGTTGTAGAGGTTCGTCCGGGATCCGCTTGCTATGGAGGCTCAGGCGAAGTCCGGCTCTTGTAGGAGTCCGGATGGGGACCGGCTCTTTTAGAAGCTCGGCTGAAGCCCACCTGCAACAGAAGTCCGGAAGAAATTCATTTACAATAGAAGCTCAGATGGAGGCTTACAGTAGAGATCCGACGTGGATCGCGCGTAGTAGAAATTCAGAGTAGACCGTCGGTAGTAGAAATTCGGAGTAGACCGTCGGTAGTAGAAATTCGAAGTAGGCCACTTGCAGTAGGAGCTCAAGGCAGAGGTCCGGCTCCCGTAGGAGCTCGGAGTGGTCCGTTTGCAGTTGAAGCCCACCTGTAATAGAAGTTCGGGGCAGAAACCCGGCTCCCGTGGGAGTCCGGATGAAATCCCGCCTGCAATAAAAGTTCGGGTAGAAATCCGGCTCCCGTGGGAGTCCGGGTGAAATTCGGAGGCGGTTAGCCGCCGTAGAAATGTGGACGGAGTCCAGTTGGAGAAGTTCGATCGTTGTAGAATTTACCATTGGAGAAGTTCGAAAGATTTAGAAGGAGCTCGTCCGTCGGAGGAGTTCGATCGACGTTGTGGAAACTCGACTGCCGGAGGAGTCCGGAAAAGATGCCGTGCGAAGTCAGAAGGATCTCGGGAGAGTCGGCCTCTTATGAACTTCGGCTGGGGGTATTTTATACCCAACACAACCTATTAGGATCACACCCTCAGGTGCATCAACTAAAGTTCAAACTTGGTTGATATACATGGAGTCCATTTTGGATTCATAGCATTGAGCCATTTGTCAGAGTCACTACTCATGACAGCTTCCAAATGGGTCGTGGGATCATCATTCTCAATAATATGGAATGTATTATCATTCTCAATGATAAATCCATACCTGAGTGGTACATTACGCACTCTACTTGACCTTCGGAGAGGAGGTGTATGTAGTAGCTGTACCTCAATAATGGGCACATCTGATTGAGAATCAATTTGTGAATTCTGGATGGGTTGTAGGTTTTGAACTTCCATAAGTTCAACAGACCTCCCACTACCTCCTTCTTGGATAAACTCTTTCTCTAAGAAAATGGCATGCCTACCAACAAACATCTTTATTGAGTAGGGTGGTAGAAGTAGTATCCTATACTCTCCTTGAGATAACTCATAAATCTGTATTTTCTGATCTAGCATCCAACTTATGTCCATCAATATTTTTCACATAAGCTGAGCAATCTCAAATCTTAAGATGCTTAAGACTGGGTCTTTTCTCTTTTCATATCTCATATGGAGTGCTAGAAACAGATTTAGAAGGTACTTTATTTAAGACATACGCTGTGGCCTCGAGAGCATATCCCCAGAAGGATGTTGGAAGATCCGTGAAACACATCATGGACCGCACCATATCTAATAAGGTGCGATTTTCTTTTTGTAATTTATTTAATTGTGGAGTTTAAGGAGGTGTCCATTGAGAGAGTATTCCATTTTATTTTAGATAATCGAGAAACTCACTAGACAAGTATTCTCCTCCTCAATCAGATCGAAGAGCTTTAATGCTTTTACCAGTTTATTTCTCAACCATTCTTTGATACTCTTTAAATTTGTTAAAGACTTCGAATTTATATTTCATTAAATACACATATCCAAACCTAGACCTATCATCAATAAATATGATAAAATAAGAGTATGCACCTCTGGCTTGAGTCAATATTGGACTACATACATCAGTATGTACAAAGTCCAATATGTCACTTGCCCCTTCTCCATGTCCAGTAAATGGAGTTTTGATCATTTTTTTCATGAGACAAGATTCACAAGTTCCATATGATTCAAAATTATAAGGATCAAAAATTTATTTTATATAATTTATTAATTCTCGACTCATTTATATGACCAAGTCGGTAGTACCAGAGGTATGTGAATTTCACATCCTCTCTCTTTTTTTTCTTTATATTATCAATATGAAGCACATTATTATTAAGTGAAAGAAACAAAAGATCAGTATCAATATAAGCACTTCCATAATATTCGTTAGAAAAATATATAGAACAACCATTATTCTTTACTTTTATTTCAAAACTTTGTTTCAATAATAATGGTACATAAATAATATTTTTAATGATATTAGAGATATAATAACAAGTCTTTAGTTTCAAAATTTTATCCAAAGGCAACTTCAAAATCCTGGTTCCCATAGTTTCGACCTAAATGGACTCTCCATTAGCACCGAATAGCTTGAATCACCTTTATTCAGACTCTTTATTCTCTATAAACCCTACAATGATTTGCAAAGGTGTGAACCACAGGTGATATCTAATACCCAAGAATCTAAAAATGAAGTACTTAATGATAAATTCATTTGTATCATATACAAACTTTTGGCAACGTTTGTCGGTTTCATAGTTGCAAGGTATTCTTTGCAATTTTTCTTCCAGTGGCCCTCCTTGCCACAATGATAGCAAGTACTTTTGGCATAGACCTTCTTTGTCTTTTTTTTGGAGATGCCAGCCTTAGGGTTCATCTTTTTCTTAAAATTCTTCTTGTCTTTCTTTTTGTTGATCTTATCGATAAAAAGTACCAGAGCCTTTTCGCCCTTGAAATGGCTCTCTGCTGTTTTCAACATATTTAGAAGCTTAGGCAGGGTAGTGTTCAGTTTGTTCATGTGGTAGTTTATGACAAACTGAGAAAAAGAGTTGGAGAGAGACTGTAGGATCAAATTCTGGCTCAGTTCACCATCTATAGCAAAATCCAATTGTCCCAAATGAGTGATCAAATCAATTATCTTCAGGACATGTGTTTGCACAAAGGTGCCTTCAGTCATGTGGGCATGGAACAACTGCTTAGATATCTCATATCTAGCAGTTCTACTTTGTTCCCATATAACACCTTAAGATTAAAGAGTATAGAGGGAACATCCACATCCTCATGCTGCCTCTGAAGCTCATTGCTCATTGAGGTAAGCATGATACATTTGTCAATCACACTGTCCTCTTTCTACATCTTGTATGTGATCCTTTTCTCCTCAGAAGTATCTTCTCTAAGTGAATCTAGTGCAGGTGTATCCAGAATGTATGAGACTTTCTCCTGAGTGAGAACTATTCTCAAATTTCTTAACCAGTCGATGTAATTTAGTTCGATCAATTTATTTGCATCTAGTATGCCTCTAAGTGATAGTGAGGATGTCATATGTGTAGTTAATCTACTATAATAAGAACACAATATAAGCGGACAACTCATAATGATATTTATAACTAGATTAAGACTTTTGTCTAATTGTATCTCCCACTACTTTATCGAACTTCATAGCCCTCAAGTATGAAAATTGAGAAACATACTAATATTTCTTGGTGGGTTGAGATCCCTATTCCTCACAAACACCTTATGGATAGCACAACAAGTATTCATAAGTTCAAGAGTAGATAACTCTTTATCAATTATACTTATACAATTCTCAATATTTTCTCTCTTACCTCTAGATCACATATAGTCTTATGGATAGCACAATAAACTATAGTGTTCTAGTTAAGTTAACCCTTCAATCCCATATGATCATACACAAAATAATGCTACCCTTGTGGATAGCACAACAAAGCAATACTATTCAAATATGCCATAAGAATCAATATGTACTTGGTCAACATCATATCAATTTCTATAGTAAGCCTTATAGATAACACAATAAGCTCAGTAAGATCTTGACATACTCTATTGACCAAGTTTGAAGGAAGGTTCTTGTAATATCTACATCACTAATCAATCTGTCTGAAATTCAATAAGATCAAATTGGCCAGATCAGTAGGTGGGAGGCTCCCAGTAGCTTTTCTTAGACACCAACAAAGTTGGCCAGACCAGCATACGGACCTAATTAGAAAATCACCTTTTACACTTTTCTCGACACCAATTGATCAAATGAATTCGATATTTGAATTGAAAGTGAATCCCGACATTACAACTTAATATAATTTTGAAGAGGGTCTTTGAACTAGTCTCGGCACTTCCTAACTACAACTACATAAAATATGCTAAACATACTACGTAATTCGACATACATCTACAAGTCATAATTACATTCATATAATCATGCCAAAAATCATATAAGAGTGCAATAGAAAATATAACATATATCAAAAATATCAAAATAAGCAAACCTTAATCATATTAGGCATGCATAACACCCTTAATCATAAATCGATTTAAGCATCAAGGTACCATGATAATATAAATTTCAAATTATCATAAATCCATAAATTTAATAATTAAATTTAAGTTCATGGTTCTTATAAAGTCAAAAATATTTTTTTTGAATTTAAAGAATGATGCTAAAAATCGAAACAATATTCTTGGCAATGTATGAACAAGAACAATTCTACACTACTACTTTGCACTTGCTTGATCGAATCTAACAAGGATGGCTCTGATACCACTGTTGGATTTCGGCAATGTAGTAGAAAATAATTTTAAAATTTTAAAATCAAATAAGTCAATAGCTTTAACAGTTAAAACTATCGAGCTGAAACTCAAACCCTAGAATCACCTTGCCGATGTCAATTAAAACAAATAAGCATGCAAAAAGGATAGAATTTTTGCTTTCACCAAAAAGATAATATGGCATGTTGGTGATCTCTACAAGACTCTAAAGTAGAAGCCCTCTAATAGTGATCCACATGGAAGTTGGCCAAGGTCCTTAACCGATGCGCAGCCGCAGCCTTATCTTCTCAAGAACACTATGACCTTCGTACTCAAGGAATGATCACACCAAAGCCCAGTAGCTTTCGATCTTACCACCAAAATCACACCAAGAAGATACTCTACAGATGTCGCATAACCTAAAATTTGATTTTGAGCTCCAATACATAGAAAACCAAACCTTAGGACACACTAGCAATACTTGCCAATTCTCTCACCACCCTTCTTACAACTTTGCCACTCAATTCTTTCTTGCCTTTTCTCAATTTTTTTAAATTTTTCTCTAATTTACACGCCACTTATCTCTGGTTTTCCCCAAAACCCAGTACTTGAGCCATATATTGGGATGCGTAGGGGTTTCATGCATGCATTTCAAAAATTTTCAGCGAAAGAATATTAGATTAAACTATTTAATCTACAAATGCATGCATAAGATCTGATCTTAAAACTCTTATAAATAGATCTATGACATAAATTTATATGCATAAAAATCTGAATTTAAAATGATAAGCATGTGAACCAAAATAGTATTTAGTAATAGATCTAATCTACCACTTCTAGGGTTTCGAACCCAATATCTGAGCATGGATAGTCGAACTTCACGATCGAGAACATAGATCTGAAAGTTTTCTCTGATCATCCATAGCCATACAAGCATTCAGCCTCTACGGATGGTCCACACGAGGCTCTCGGACTGATCAGTCCTCTGCGAGAGTGCTAGCTCGTGCAATCGACTTCTGATGGCAGATCTAACTTGATCTCCTTCTTTGATCATCTCGGACCTTTTTGATATCGAAGATGGTTCAGAGGAGGATGCTGGATGGTAGAGAAAAATCAGATGAAGATTCTCTTCTCTTTGATTTTTTTCTCACCCAAAAACCTAGAACAGTTTTTGATCTCTCACCCGAAAGGAGAATGGTCTCCTCTTTTGTTCACGCTAAGGAAGAAAGAAAACCACCCAATCCTCACACCCCAAGAAGAATTTTCACCCCTCCTTCTCTCTGGTATCTCACAGTGAAAAGCGCTCTCTTGTTGGCACACCAATTATAATCTTTTATGGTTGTCGCACAAACCAGATAAGACAGGATAAGAGCTGGAGTTTGTTGCAATTCAAATCATTTTGAATTTCAATTTGACTCTAATTTTTTTCACCCTTATCAGACTTAAAGAGAGACTTACCAAAAAAATTAGGTATGAAAACAATCAAGAAGACTTCCTTTCTCGCACACAATGGGCCCCTTCAAAAACAGTCAACGTGTGGAAGAATATGGTTAAGATTTTAGGTTGAAATTTAAATCATTTTGAATTCAAATCAAAACTAACCAATTTCTATCCTTAATGGGTGACAAAAGAAGGGTTATCTTCTGGTTTTCTCATGTACAAACTAATTTTGTACAGTGAGAAAAGACATAAGATAATTTGGGTGGCGCAAGAGAGAAAGTCCCATTCATTTGGGACTCTAGGGTTTAACCAATTGGATTTCTTTCAAACCCAATCCAATTAGATCCAATAAATATGATGAACCTAATCTAATGAGGCTCCTATAATCTCAATTAAATCTGATCAAATTAATAAATTAATTAAGCCATAGATCCGAACAAATCAAGATCATTTCTCCCTTACTGATTAGATCATCTCATAACCTAATCAGACCTAACCTGATTGAATCCAATTCAATCAGACTATCCAGACTTTAATGCTCAATCAAATTAAGCTAATTAGTGACTAATCACTAATTAATCTTACATTAATGATAGAGTCCAAATCCAGTGGGACTCTTCTCTAGAGTCTCCATCCAGTGGAACTTTTCAGCAGAGTCCCCATCCAGTGGGACTCTTCAGATTAGCCATGTGATCAGAAAAAAACTTCTAATATGTGTGACCCCATAGATTCGAACCTAAGTCGATAGCACAGAAACTGATTTCTATACCAATCAGAGTAACCATCTAGTAATGGTACCCGACGTCCGGATAGGCCGAATATATGCAAAGCAATACTCAAGAAACTATTTGGATATAATAATCGTATAATTCATCCCTTTGACCCTTGATGCTAGGATGACCCACAGTTTAAACTATCAACTCTTAACGGTGCATCTATTATGTGTCTCAACCTAATAAATCCTGTGACTCCTCACAAAGATTACTCTGGCCAAGGTCTTACTAAATTGAAACACAAAGCATTCTCTCCAATTTTTTAGAGTGGTCAATTCCATCTTAATTCATGCACCAATTTCATAAGTACTTGACTGTATCCAGAAACTTTTCGATCTTGAAATAAAATTTAGGTAGTCCGATACCAAAGCACAGTGAGTTACTTGCAGGTCACCATGGTGATCTCAGGTCAGAGGGATACTTATATCTATATCCCTTCAGAGTGACTCTTGACAGTAGAGTGCTCCGGAGTTGGTCACGTTCAGTAAAATGTACTCCTATATTTCACCTGCATGCCATACCAGCATCTCCATGCTCCTTATTTAAGAGGACAACCAATCTATATGGCACACAATGACCTACACTTGATATGTCTATCGTCTTAGTAATAGCATATCATTTGGTTGCGAACTCATTTAAGGACTAAACGATAAATCTCTTTTTATCAATTTAAATAGTCCTAAGGACTTTCATCATAACACATAAGTTCGATATAGAAGATGTACAAGCTTATGATGAAAATTATTAAATAACATTTTATTAATTAATTTATATATAATTACATCAAATAGCACAACCATCAATAGGTTGATGATTGACTTTGGAACATATTTTTCAACAGCTTTCACTTGTACTAAAGCCAATCGGTACAGTACTGTATATCCATCTTCATTTTGTGATCTTCGAACTCTTTTACCATAAGGGCTTTAGTTAATGGGTTGGCTAAGTTCTTCTTTCTGTCGATCTTCTGAAGATTGACGTCACCTCGATCCATGATCTCTCGGACAAGATGGTAACGATGTAGAATATGTTTTATCCACTGATGTGCCTTCGGCTCCTTTGGCTAAGCTATGACTCCAGTACTATCGCAATAAAGTAGAACTGGACCATCGATGGAAGGTACCACTCAAAGCTCGATGATAAACTTTCTCAGCCATACAACTTCCTTTGCAGCATCAGATACCGTGATGTATTCTGCCTCACAAACTGAATCGACTACGGTGGGCTGCCTAAAATTTTTCAGCAGACTGCTCCACTATTTAGGATAAAGATGTATCCCGACATGCTTTTGCTATCATCACAATCTGACTAAAATTAAAATCTGTGTATCCCATGAGTTTCAAATCAGATTCTCCATAAATGAGCCACTGGTCATTAGTATTTCTCAAATACTTAAGGATGGCTTTTGCAACCTTTCAATGGTTCTTATCCAGATCTGATTAGTATCTGCTCACTACTCCTAATGAGTATGCCACATCCGATCTTGTACATGTCATAGCATACATTACAGAATCCACTGTCGACGCATATAGAATTCTACTCATATGCTCTCTCTCTCTCTTGAGGGGTTGTCAGATAATTTTTCTTCGAGAGAAAAATTCTATGGCCTATCAAAAGATAGCATTTCTTAAAATTTTTATGCTAAATCGTTTCAATATGATATCTATGTATGTTGATTAGAAGAGTCTGAGCAGCCTCTTAGATCTATCCCTATAGATCTTCATCCCTAGGATGTAGGCTGCTTCTCTCAGATCCTTCATGGAGAATTATGACGACAGTCATATTTTATTCCTGTAACGCAGGATATTATTTTCGATTAAGAGAATATTGTCCACATACAAATAAAAATATAATTACTGAACCATTAGCCCACTTATATATAAGGGTTTCTCTTCATTCTTAACGAAGTCATACGTTTTGATCACCTTATCAAAATATATGTTCCAACTCCAAAATACTTGCTTCAATCCATAAATAGATCTTTGAAGCTTGCACACCTTGAACTCGTCTGTAGATGTGAACCCTTCAGGTTGCATCATATACATCTCTTTATTCAGTTCTCTATTTAGAAAAGCTGTCTTCACATCTATTTGCCAGACTTCATAGTCCAAGTATGCCGCTATCGCAAGTATGATCTGAATGGAATTGAGTATTGCCACAGGAGAGAACGTCTCGTCATAGTCAACATCATAATATTGACGATACCCTTTGGCAACCAGATGGACTTTATAGGTCTCAACCTTCCGTCTGTACCCTTTTTCTTTTTGAAGACCCATTTACATCTTATGGGTTTTACCCATTCAGGTGGATCAACCAATGTCCACACATTGTTGATCTTCATGGACTTCATTTTAGATTTCATGACTTCAAACCATTTCTCAGAGTCGGACCTCTATATTACATCTATATAGGTGACTGGATCCTCATTGTTCTCATCGAGCTCAATAGGATCTCCATCCCGGACCAAGAAACCTAGGTATCTGTCTGGCTGACACGATTATCTACCAGATCATCTTAAGGATGTTTGTATATTGGGCTTCAGATTTGATCTTATCAAATCCAATTCAGATTCAATCATTGGTGTCCGTTCTTCTACCTATCGAACTTTGTCAAGCTCAACTTTAGAGGTACTTATTCCTTCACTAAGGAACTCTTTTTTCAAAAAGTGTGCCTTACTGCTGATAAATATCTTATGTTCAGTAAGGAGGTAAAGTAATATCTTTTATTTCTTAAGGTACCTACAAATTATACTTATTGGATCTAGGTCCAAGCTTGTCGGTTTGCAATCGTTTGACATAAGCCGGACACCCCCAGACCTTAAGATAAGTGAGGTTCGGCCTATGTCCTGATCATATCTCATATGTTATTTTACTAACTGACTTGCTCGAAATATTATTGAGTACAAAGCAGGTTGTCTCAAGTGTATATCCCAAAAGAAGATCGGTAGACTTGCAAACCCATCATGGATCGAACCATATCTAACAAGATTCGATTCTTCTTTTTAAGACACCATAATGCTGTGGTGTTCTTGGAGGAGTCCATTGTAAGAGAATCTCATTCTCTCCAAGATATGTTAGAAATTCACTGGAAAGGTATTCACCCCTTGGTCAGATCAAAGAGTCTTAATATTTTTTTAGTTTGTTTCTCTACTTCATTACGAAATCGTTTGAACATTTCAAACAATTCAGACTTGTGTTTCATCAAGTAGACATACCCATACCTAGATAGGTCATCTATAAATGTAATGAAATAGCTATACCTTCCTCTAGAACTAATGTTCATAGGTCCACAAACATCACTATGTATTAGACTTAGAACTTCACTAGCTCGTTACCTTTTCAGTAAAAGGTGACTTAGTCATCTTTCTAAGAAGTCAAGACTCAAAGATCGATAATGATTCACAATCATTGATATTGAGGATACCCTCTTATGCTAACCGTTTATCCTACTTTTGTTAATATGACTGAGCCTGCAATGCCAAAGGTAGGCATATGTGACATTATCTAACTTTGGATATTTATTTGGAGTGTACATTACACTCATAAGTTGTGACAATATATAGATACCATTTCTTAATTATCCTCGTATTATTGTAATATTATTCATAATAATATCATAATAATCATTCTTATTGATAAATTATAATCATCTTGGTCAAAAGACCAATAGAGATTATATTCATCAAGAAAGATGGACAATAGAGACAATCACTTAAAATGATACTATTAGACTTGAAAATAAGTTCGACAACTCTTAAAGCCTAGATTGGAACTTGACTTTCATCTCCCACATTTAGGAATCTCTTATCGTTCTCAAATTTTTTAGTAACTTGAAGTTCTTGCAATGAATTGCATATGTGAACTGAACTTCCAGTATCCAATATCCAGGTAGTAGTGTCACATATATAGAAATTACAAGGTGTTATCGTATAAGCACCTTGATCAACAATTAATTGTTCATTTCTCTTTAGTCTATTTGGATCATAGCCTACTTGACTCGATTCAGCCTTAAATTTTTAGCTAGATT
>KE507214.1:79791-89909 GCA_000441515.1 Elaeis oleifera
GTGTGTGACCCATTGAGTTCCAAATCTAGCCAACAATAGACCCAGATTTTGGCGTAATCTTAATGCAATCAGATTAGGTCACCCGAAGAGTCTCAATCAACTAGGACTCTTCTTAATTGATTTTTGAATTAAACTCTTTTAATTTTGATGAGTTCATAAGTCAAGATTGATATTTAGCAATGTGTCATGACTACCTAAATTTTGATAAAAATTACTAAAATATCCTTCAGTGATAAGTTATCGTGTAATTCAATCTTTTAGTCAAACAACATCCCAGATGAGCTGTGGGTATGAAAATATGTCAAACCCAATCATTTATCTTTATGTATCTCGATCAGAAGATGATGATTTAGTTGATGATATATTAGAATTTTTTTGCTAATTATCATCCTACTTTGGCCAAAGACTTTCAGAATCATCGATCTATGAGATCACATAGGATATTCACTCTCCTTATTAGAAGTGACTGATCCCTTATTGATCACTTACAACCTTCATGCATACTTCATCACATCCAGAACACCCATATAAGGATCCAAGAATCAAGGTAGGTAGTGAACCAAAACATGGATCCATGTACACAAGGTATCATGACGATCTCAGGTCAAAGGATTACTTACACAACTCCTACTAGAGAGTCATTAGTTGACATGTAATAAAACTCCATCTGATGTTCTCTTGCAAGTCTATTCAGTGAACTCATTCTCTAATGAGTACCCATATCCTTGTATTAGTGTCACTACACAAGTGATTATAAGATCAACCACTCTCATTTCTGAGCATACATAAGACATGCCAGTCTTATCGGTATCATTGATCCCCGACTCAATGAACCAACAACTAAAAATATTTTAAGTCATGACTATCAAAGATTTAGATCTCACTGACATGATCTCATCAGGGCCCTAAAACCATTGCCTGGACCTATGGGGATTCAAAACGGAGGAGCAAGCATTATAATCTTAAGAACAGAAAGATGTAGCATATAATGAATCAAAAATATCTATTTATTAATAAATTAATATCAATTACATGAGTCTGAAAGATAAATTATAGAAATATTATATCACATCCCGTATGTGATTGGCTTGTAGGGCATTATTCTTTCAACCCAATCCAAGTCAAACTGAATCCAATTTAGTTAGACTTGGTCTGAACCTCATTGCTCAATCAAATTGAGCCAATTAATAATCTAATTATAATTAATACTCCATTAATGATAAAATTTTAGTCTAGTGGGTCACTCCATCAGAGTTCCAATCCAATGAAACTCTTCACCAGGTCAGCCATCTGATCAGATCGAAACTTCTAATGTGCGTGATCCCATAGTTTCGAACCTAAGTCGATAGCATAAGAATAATTTTAAACTAATCGATATAACTATCTAGCAATGGAATCCGACATCCGAATAGGTCAAATGATTACAAAGTAATATTCAAGAATCTACTGGCGTATGGTTACCATATAATTCATCTCTTTGATCCTAATGCTCAAGGTGATCTAGGTTTAACTATCAACCCTGAAATAGTTAATCATATTGTATTTCAACCTTTCAAATCCATCACATGGATTATCTTGATCAAGATTTTACTAATTAAAATATACTAATGCATTAACTCTTACTTATTCAGAGGGGTCAATCCCATCTTGACTCATGCACCGACTTGACAAGTATTTGATTGTACCTAGAGACCTTCTATCACTGAATTAGAAATTCAGATAGTCCGATACTAAAATACAGTGAGTTACTTACAAGTCACTTTCGTGAACTCAAATTGGAGGGATATTTATATCCATACCCTTTGCGAGCTACTCTTGATAGCACAGTGCTTCGCAAATGGTCACATTCAGTGCGAATGTACTCTTACATTCTACTTGCATGTCATACCAGTATCTCCACACTCTTTGGTTAAGAGGATAATCAACCATATGGCACACAATGATTTACACTTGATATCGCTATCATTCTATTAATTGTATATCATTTGGTCACAAACACATTTAAGGACTAAATGATAAATCCTTCTTTATCGATTAAATATAATCCTAAGGACTTCATCACTATATAGGAGTTTAAAGATGGACAAAATATGATGAAAAGATCAAATAATATTTATTAATAAAAATTTATATATAATATATAAATATGAGCACAACCATCAACAGACTGATGATTGACTTTGAGACATAATTTTCAACAACTCTCACTTGGACTAAAGCCAATCGGTACAGTATCGTATATCCATCTTTGACTTATGATCATCGAACTCCTTGACTTCGAAGGTTTTAGTAAATGGATTGATCAGATTCTTCTTTCTGTCGATCTTCTGAAGGTCGATATCATCTCGATCCATGATCTCTTAGATAAGATGGTAGCGACACAGAATATGCTTGGTGCGCTAATGAGACTTCGGCTCTTTGGCTTAAGCAATGGCTCCAATGCTATTACAGTACAACAGAAAGGGCCATCAATGGAGGTGCTATTCTAAGCTCGTCGATGAACTTTCACAACCACACAGCTTCCTTCACAGCATTAGATGCCGCGATATACTTCACCTCACAAACAGAGTCGGTCATGGTGTGCTGCTTAAATTTTTTCAACAGATTGCTCCACTATTCAGAATAAATACATATCCAACATGCTCTTACTATCGTCATGGTCTGATTGAAAGCAGGAGTCAATAAATCCCATTAGTTTTAAGTTAAATTCTTCATAAATGAGCAACTGATCTTTAGTATTTCTCAAATACTTAAGGATGATCTTTATGACCTTCCAGTGATTTTTTTCTAGATCAAACTGATATCGGCTCACTACCCCCAGTGAGTATACTATGTCTGATCTCATACATGTCATGGTGTATATTATAGAACCCACTATCGAAGCATATGAAATTCTATTCATATGCTCTCTCTCTTGAGGAGTTATTAGATAATCTCTCTTCGAGAGAAAAATTTCATGACCTATCAAGAGATAGTCTTTCTTGAAATTCTCCATACTGAGCCGCTTCAGCATGGTGTCTATGTATGTGGACTGGGATAATCCAAGCAACCTTTTTAATCAATCTCTATACATCTTCATCTCAAGAATGTAGGAAGCTTCTTCCAAGTCCTTTATAGAGAACTGAGATGATAACCAAACTTTTATTCCTTATAATACAGGAATGTCATTTTTGATTAAAAGAATATCACCACATATAGAACAAGAAATACAACCACAGATTTGTTAATCCATTTGTAAATGTAGGGTTCTCCATTTCTAATGAAGCTATATGTTCTGATCACCTTATCAAAATGCATATTCCAACTCTGAGATGTTTGCTTCAATCCATAGATAGATCTCTGAAGCTTGCATACCTAGACTCATCTGTAGATATAAATTCTTTAGGCTGTATCATATACATCTTTCTTCTAGCTCTTCATTTAGAAAAGCTGTTTTCACATCCATTTGTCAGATTTCATAATCCATATGTGCTACTATCGCAAGCATAATCCGAATGGATTTGAGCATTACCATAAAAAAATATCTTGTCATAGTCAATACCATGATGCTGACAATAACCTTTAGCAACCAGACAGACTTTGTAGGTCTCCACCTTTCCATCTGCACCCCTCTTCCTTTTGAAAATCCACTTACACCCTATGGGCTTAATCCCTTTAGGTGGGTCAACTAATATCCACACATCATTGATCTTCATGGACTTCATTTCAGATTTCATGGCTTTAAGCCATTTATCAGAGTCGAACTTTCGCATTGTATCCATATAGGTGATTGGATCCTCATTGTTCTCTTCGAGTTCAATAGAATCTCCATCCTGAATCAAGAAATCATAGTATCTGTCCGGTTGATATGATACTCTATTAGATCTCCTTAATGGTGCCTCTATAATAGGATCTGGATTTGATCCTATCAAATCTGATTCTATGGGTTCACAAGATTATGTCGATTCTACCTGTTGAACTTCATCAAGTTCAATCTTAGAGGTATTAACTTTTTTTTCAAAAAATTTTTTTTTCAAAAGACTATCCTAAGGCTGACAAACACCTCTTATTCATCAGCAAAATAGAAATAATACCTCTTAATCTTTTTGGTACCCTATGAAATATACTTGTCAGACCTAGCTCTGAGCTTATCCATTTTCAAACATTTGACATAAGCCAGACACCCCTAAACCTTTAGGTAAGTGAGCACTGGCTTACACCCCATCTACATCTCATGTGGTGTTTTACTCATAGATTTACTTAAAATCTTGTTAAGTACATAGCAAGCCGACTCGAGTGTATATCTCCAAAAGGAGATCAGCAGATTAAAAGGCCCATCATGGACCGAACAATGTCCAATAGGATTCAATTTCTTCTTTCTGATACACCATTGTGTTGTACCATTTCAGGAGGTATCCACTGTGAGAGAATTTCATTCTCTTCTAGATATATCAAAAACTCATCAGAAAGGTATTCACCTCATCGTTCAAATCGAAGAGTTTTAATACTCTTCTAAGTTTGTTTCTTTACTTCACTGCGGAACCGTTTGAATATTTTAAATGATTCAGACTTGTGTTTCATCAAATAACGTATCCATACCTAGATAGATCATCTGTGAATGTAATGAAATAGTGATACCCACCTCTGGTACTAGTGCTCATGGGTCCACATATGTCAGTATGTATAAGATCTAGAACATTACTAGCTCGTTCACCTTTTTCAGTGAAAGGTGACATGGTCATCTTCCTAAGTAGATAAGACTTGTAGGTAGGCAATGATTCATAATTATTGTATTCAAAGATTTTTCTTGAGCTAATATGTTCATCCTATTCTTGTTAATATGATCTAGTCTACAATATTAAAGATAGGCATTTGTGATATTATCTATCTTAGGATGTTTATTTGACGTATACATTATACTAGACTGTGATACAATATAAATATCATTATTCAATTATCCATGCATCACAGTAACACCATTTAAAATGATATCATAAAAAAAATTATTGAAATCTCATAATTTTTTTAGCCAAAAGGCCCACAAAAATTACATTCAATAAGAAACTAGGACAAAAATGACAATCACTAAGAGCAACGATATGAGAATCAAATACAAGCTTGATAATTTTTAAAGCTAGAACTAAAATTGATCTTTCATCTCCAACATTCAGGAATCTCTCATCATCTCAAAATCTCCTACTGACCTAAAGTTTCTACAATAAATTACAAATGTTAATAAGACTACCAGCATCTAATACCTAGGTCATTGTATCAAAAATTGAAAAGTTGCAAGGTGTTATTATATAATTACATTACCCAGCAACCGATTGCTTCTTCTTCTTCGATCTGTTCGGGTCAAAAGATATGATGTATTGAGGACAGTTCTTCTTTCAATGATCCTGCTTCCTACAGTAGAAGCACTTTGTCTGACTCTAATCAGACTTGAACTTGAACTTCTAAATCTAACTCTCAGCACTTTACATCTTTTATTCTTCTTTTTGTTCTCTTTCTTAAAGAGACGACGTCCATCTGAAAAAAATCCTTCCACTACATTCACCGTCTCCTTATGGAGCCGGTGATCCTTCTCAAAAGTCTGTAGCAACCCCAATAGATCGTGGTAGTTCACTATAGGCTTCATCATTCGGTAATGACTGAGAAATGGTAGATAGAATTTCAGTAAAAATTTAGGATCGTATCTTTCCTAAGCTGTTCGTGCAAGAAAAAGCTAAGCTTGCTCAGACGCTTGATCTGTTCGATCATATACAATATAAGATCGATGATTGATGCTCCCTCCCTCATCCTGGTGTTGAAAATAGCACAACTGATCTTATGCTGCTCAATGTCGTCGGGAGTGCCAAAAGACTCATTCAACACCTTGAGCATGTCTTCTGACTGAGCTTCCTCAAATTTTTGACTGAACTCATCGTTCATGACCGCTCACATGATACAACGCACTATGGTGCAGTCGTTAAGCCACTTCTAAAAAGTATCTCGAAGCACACAGTGAGCATTCAGAGCGAACTCCTTAAATGCCATATCTATAAGCAAATACAAGATCCACTCATGCTCCAGAACTATTTTCAATTTTGAATACCAGCTATCAAAATTGAGTTCCATTAAATTTTTACTATCCAACAGTGATCGGAGCAACAAGTTAGTGGCCATAACTGCATAAAAAAAATCAAAAATCTAATCAGTATATGAATTGATTAAGTCTAAATATATAGACTTTAGTCTAAAGATTCTCTCACTATTTTATATGAATTGGTAGCCTCAACTTTTAATTAAAAATTATCCTAATTTTTAGCAGGTACTAGAATCCACACAGACTGCACATAAGCTCGACTTTGGCTGACCCACTCATGTGCATCTATGGGCATGTTCTTAACCAATTATTTACCAAATAATTTTTAGTAATTGATTTTGCTCTGAAAATTTTTTAGTTGACTTTGGTCTTCTCTGTAAGCCTTGGTTAGGTTCAACCATTAACATGATCATACTCAAAAATCAACTATCAAATAATCAGGCACGATTTTGGCCGGCCAATCTGACCACTTGCTAGAGAGACTCGACTGAGTCATCATATTATGAATGATAATTTTAATAGTAGATGAGCATCAGACCTTTGGACCTCCAATGATCATCAAACTAATGGACCCATTATCACCCAACTTAATCGGAGGCTATGATCTAGTTATCACCATAACTATCTCATTTTAGAGACCTAATAATTTAAAAGATTCAATAGATAAATTAAGAGAAGAGAAGAGATCAACTAATTAACCACAATCCTTCCACGACTTCACCAAGTCATTGAATTGGACTAGTGACATGTTGGTCGAATGGCACCTAGATTAGTCATACTAATCAAACTTAGTGGCATGGGTCAACTCAAATTATTTAGTGGTCTCATCAAAACATAATCCACCAAGTTGGCTAGGTAAGTGAGATCGGTGGGAGGATGCTAAGCTTACCTGAGACACCATCAAAATGATCAGGTAAGCCACTCCCAATTAAAATTATTGATCAAAATATCAAACTTATCTTAGACATCAATTGGTTAATTAGTTTTGATTTGACCAGCCTAATAACTCAAGCTCGACCACTAAGCCTCAATCAAAGTCTATTGGTTTAATCAAAGATATAGATATGATCGACTACAATTATTGTATTGGTTCTAAAAAAAATTGATTTAATCTAATTCAATTTTTGGTTAGATTTAATCAATTTCTCTATATGATCCATTAACTCTTTGATTCTAACTATAGATCTAATCCAATTAAGAGGACCTGATTTGAGCTAACACACACCCTCATATTTTATGCAATGTCATCAGATCTTAAATCATATTTCTAGATCTAATCGATTCAACACTTAATTCTCAATTAAGTTCAGCATCAACATGGATTTAAGTTAAGTTTTAAAACCATTTCACATGTAAAACATCTTTACATAAATTATATAAAAATAATTCCAACCAAAATATTGAGTCGAGTCACTCTGGGCTCGAGATAGCTCAACAAGGTTTTGAGTCGGCTCGAATCAAATTTGAGTTGGCTCGAATAGGCCTGTAGCAACGAAAATTTCAAAAATTTCTTCTTTCAAATCAAGGTAATTTGTATAAATATAATCAAATAAAATCATAAAATCTTTTAGATCACATCTAAACATTTTATGATCTCAAATCTTATTAAAATAATTTTAATCATTAAGATTAAATGTTATTACTTTTCTTACAATTTGTGTCACATACAATAAATCCTAAGATTTCAAGATCAAGGATTTTGCAGAAAAGTAAGCTCTTCCTTTCATATTTTCTTTATACAATCTCATAGTGGCACTCCTACACACCATAAGAGTACCCCATTGAATGGGAGGAGAGGAAAATGTAACCCTATTTACTTCTATGATCGAACGGCCTAGTGATTATCCAATCCGAGTACTTTGCTATTCAGATCATCTAATCTAATATATACAGGACTGATCAAACATCAAATCTAAATATAAAAATTATTTAGATCTAATTTAAATAACATAAAATTAGATCTAAATATATATAAAATCATATCATATCAAAATTTATTTGATACCAATTGAAAGAAAACTAGGCAGTTCTATGCATGTAATTTAAAATTTATAGCAGATCATAATAGATTAAATGATTTAATCTATATTACATGCACAAGATCTAATCTAAACTACCTTATCAAGATCTATGATATGATTAATATGTAATTAAATCTAAAAATAATAAAATCTGCATCGATCATATCGATGCTCTAGATCAGATCTAACCATTAGATCTGATCAAATATGATCTATGGAGTTCAAAACTCATTACCAGAGTGTGGGTTGCTAATCTCTGTAATTGAATCACGTGGATTAGAGCTCCTTCAGGTTGCTCACAGCTGCACAAGATGTCCGACCTCTATGGATTGTCCACATGAAGATCGATTGCTGATCAATCTCTTCGGAAGTGCTAGCTCGTGAAGATCTTTGATGGCTGATTTTTTTCTTCTTCTTTGAATCTCTTAGATACTCTAGAGAGAGAGAAGAACTAGAGAAGGATGAGAGGCTAGAGAAAACTATTTTTTTTTTTGAAATCACTCATGTTCTCTTGGGCATCCAATTATTAGATCCCTTTTACAGGTGGGCTAGGTATTAGGGTTAAAAGGTGAAGCCACCATCCTTCATGCCACACCAATATGGGGCATCCCATAATTTTTGTGCTAAATATGTGTTGGTGTAAGAAAGAAATCAGATTGATTCTTTCTCATGCCAACAACCTCTTCAACGCACAAAGGAATGAGTTGTGGCACCACCCTTCTTCCCCATGAAACCTGATTTCTTCCTTTTATCTTCTTACCTTTGATTTGAATCAAATTCAAATAAGGAAGGAGATAAGGTTCGTGACTCATCATGAGTGCTGCCCACCCCTCTCTACTCCCTCCTTTCTCATGCCAATAATTCCTCATGCAAAACTTTTTTTGTGTGAAAAGAATGGTGTGGGACCTAGGGCATGCGCAAGGGAGAGAATCCCATTTGGTTGGACTCTTAGTTTTCAATTTCGGTTCCATCCAAATCTGATTTGGTTTGAACCCAATGAAAGAAAAAAATCTAATCTAATTAGGAACTCAATGTTTTCAATAAATTTTTAATCCAATTAAGAATTAACTGAACCCAAATCTTGATCAAATTAGGAATAAGTCTCCCTTGTAGTTAGGCTTGATCTAATCAAACCCAATCCAAATCAAAATAAATCCAAGTTAATTAGACCTAATCCAAACTTCATTACTCAATCAAATTGAGCCAATTAGAAATCTAATTACTAATTAATCCTCCATTAATGACAGAGTCTCAGTCCAATGGGTCTCTCCATCAGAGTCCCAATCCAGTGGGACTCTTCACTAGAGTCTCAATCTAGTGGGACTCTTCATCAAGTCAGCCATCTAATCAGATCAAAATTTTTAATATGTGTGACCTCATAGGTTCGAACCTAAGCCGGTAGCATAGAAAAAAATTTTATACTAATCAATGTAACCATCTAGTAATAGGATCCGACATCCGAATAGGCTGAATGGTTGCAAAGCAATATTCAAGAACCTACGGGCATATGGTTATCGTATAGTTTATCCTTTTGACCCTAATACTCAAGGTGACCTAGGATTTAACCGTCAATCCTGAAATAGTCAACCATATTATATTTCAACCTTTCAAATTCATCACATGGATTATCCTATTTAAGATTTTACTAAATTGAAATACACTGATGGATTAACTCCTACTTATTCGGAAGGATCAATCTCATTTTGACTCACACACCAACTTGACAAATATTTGACTGTACCTAAAGATCTTCCATCACTGCATTAGAAATTCAGATGGTCTGGTACCAAATACAGTGAGTTGCTTACAAGTCACCGTGATAATCTTAGGTCGGAGGGATACTTATATCCATACCCTTTGCAACATACTCTTGACAGCAGAGGCTCCACAAATGGTCACGTTTGGTGTGAATGTACTCTTACATTCTACCTGCATGCCATATCAGTATTTCTATAGTCTTTGATTAAGAGGATAACCAACCCATATGGCATACAATGACCTATACTTGTTATCACTATCATCCTATTAATAGC
>KE507215.1:49195-62408 GCA_000441515.1 Elaeis oleifera
CTTGATCTAGAACTCTAGGAAGTCCTAAACGTCCAACCAAATTTTTTTGATATTTTTTCTCTAAATTTTTATATTAAAAAAAAGATCTAATCTAATTTTATCTTAGAAAAAATAAAAAAATCTAGAAGAAGAACTCTTTTATTTCAAGGCTGCGCATAAGAAAGAAGACCCTTCTTCTTCCTTCTTCTCTTGTTGGGAAGAATTTTTCTTCTCTAATTTTAAGCTGTAAAACTAGAAAGAAAAGCCTCTCTTTGATGTCCAAAAACCAATAAGAAAAACCTCACAAAATCACACAAAGATGGAAGGAGACGAGGGGTGGGCGTGTGAAGCTTGGGGCGTCCAACTCTTGGACGCCCCAACCCTCTTTTCTTTTGTGACAAAGGAGAAGGGAGGATGCCTTTTTTTCATGAAAGGAAGAGAGGAGAGGGGTGCACCTCTTGTGGGGCATGGAGGTTTCTCATGGTAAAAAGGTTGTGGTGTGGAGATTTATATCACATGGGGTTTAGATTTTAAGTTGGTTAAGTCCTATTCCAAATAGGACTCAAGATCTTGTTCCAACTCGAACTAACTCTTGGATCCAATCCTAACCAATTTAGAAATTAGTTATAACAAACTAACTAATTAGATCCTAGCCCAATTATGAAATCAATTAGGCCTCAATCTAATTAAAAATTAGTTAGATGAAAACCCGATTGATCCAGAGATTATTTCTTGATGGATATCAGGGAAGGTATTTGATAATAAGGCTTGATCCAATCAAGCCTATTATCCAATAGGATTTGATCCAATCCAAATCTATATAAAACTAATTGAATCATATTCAATATAAAATTTGATTTGCATCTCTGAGATCAATTGGAACAAGTCCTGTTATCAATAGGGATGCATCCAATCAATCCAAAGCCAATCTAATTGAATCCAATTCAATTAGATCTGATCCAATCTTTATTGCTTAATCAAATTGAGCCAATTAACAATCTTATTATTAATTAATTATTTTTTAATTTACCAACTATTAGTAAATAATTTATTATAATCTTTGCATAGGATTAATCATCAATCTCATTGATAATTAAACCCTTCAATGATTCATAATTATCGATCAGCCATTTGATTAGACAGGTATTCCTATGTGTGTGACCCCATAGGTGCAAACCTAAGCTAGTAGCACAAAATAATTTTATACTAATCGATGTAACCATCTAGCAATGGAATCTAATGTCCGGATAGGCCGAATGTATGCCCAGCAACACTCTAGAACCCATGTGGATATAGTTATCATATAATTCATCCCTTTGGCACTTGATGCTCAAGGATGACTAAGGGTTAAGCTGTCAACTCAGGAAGAGTGGTTCATATTGTGTCTCAATCTTAAAAATCTTGTGACTCCTCACTAGGACTACTTTGGCCGAAGTTTTACTGAATTGAAATACAGTGATGCATCATCTCTAATTTTACTTGGAGCGGTCAATCCCATCTTGACTCACACTCAGACTTCACAAGTACTTGACTGTATCCAAAAATCTTCTATCATCGAATTAGAAATTTGGATAGTTCGGTACCAAAGCATAGTGAGTTGCTTGCAAGTCACCAAGGCAGTCTCAGGTCAGAAAGACATATATACCCATACCCCATTAGAGCAACTCTTGATAGCAGAGTGCTCCAAAAGTGATCATGCTCAGTAAAATATACTCCTACAAATCACCCATATGCTATATCCGTGTCACCATATACCTTGGTTAAGAGGACAACCAACCAATATGGCATACAACGACCTATACTGGATACAATTATCATCCTTATAATAATTGTATTATTTGGTCACGAGCAGAATTTAAGAACTACACGATAAATTCTTCTTTATCATTTTGAAAGCAGCTCTAAAGACTTTATCATAACATATGAGTTCTATTTTGAAAGATGTATTCCTTATGATGAATCTGTCAGATAATATTTATCATTTTATGATTTATATACTTGTATGGAGCACAATCAGGCAAATCTTCTTTGATTCATAAAAGTGATGCAGCACCAATCAGCATTCAGTGCTTGGCATGTGCGCAAACCCACAACTTCAAAAGTTTGCTCATCATATACAAGTGAAGTAGAAGCTTCAGACAATGTTAAGAGAGATTCTAACTCAAGTGTGAAACTAATTCAGTCAATCGATCTGAGCCATTCAAGCCCTTGATTCAGACAAAGAGCCAATAACACCAATATCATAGAGAAACAAAAGCTTCGAATTAGAGGTAAACATGTTAAATATATATTTTTATTAATTAAAAAATTATTACAAACTTTACTAAGGCAAAGACATAAGAAGCAAATATAAAAAGATGAAGACCTAGTCTTCATTTGAAGAAACACCCTGACCTCCTCATCACTATTGTCGAATGGAGGTGCCTTAGATCTAGTTTCGAAACCATCTTCTTCATGCATACCTTGCAGTCTTTGAAGCCTTGGATGAACCCAATCGAAGATGCCTTGATGAGCTTATCCTCAAAATCTGCCAATGCTTTGTACTCATCGATGCATCCAAGCTTGGCCTCGATGAGAACCTCCATTGTAGCCTTAGTGAACCCCTTTATTGCCCAGCTAGACAACCCAAGATGGGGGGTGGTGAATTGGATTTTAAATTTAAGCAAGTATGTGTAATGAATTAAGACAAATTAAACGCTAGAAGCAAAGAGATAAGTCACATACACAAACACAATAAGTTTTATAGTGGTTCGGTGCATACCAAACACCTACATCCATTCTCCAAGTGACTCCTTGAAAATTTTACTATATTCCTATAGAATATAGCAATTTATTTCATTGGGATCATAAACAATCCAATTGATTTTCTCAGGTCAACCAATCAGAACCTTTACAAGCCTTATCTCAAGGCTTTAATCTAATTCAAGGTTTGGATTAAACCCTCCCTTCAAGTTTCAGTCCTTCTGAAACTTGTTATAGAATTCTAAAATAAAATTTTACAACAAGTAAAAGTCCTTGAGTAGGCTGATTTGTTGTCGTTGAAGCTTACTTAAAGAAGCTTTAAATGCTCACACTAAATGCTCTTTTTCTTCTTCTTGAATGCCCTCACAAAAAAAGTCAAGAGAAATTAATTAGGAGTGATTGAACACTCTAGAAGAATAATGAATGCTTAAGGCTCACTTTTTCACTTAAATAGTGCTCTCCTTTTTGTTCCTTTGTTTCTCTTATATCTTTTCTTGATTCCCTATAAGTCTTGAGTGATTTGAGGCCAAAACTAGCCATTTTTGGCTAGTTGAGTTGAAATATAATCGGTGAAATAATTTTTAGATGAAATAGGATACACTGTAGAACTAGCCGTTATGCCTGTCAGAAGTAGTCGAGTTGGCTCGAAATGATCTCGAGTTGGCTTGATTTATCTTTCAATCAGCTCCACTGTCTTTCGAGTTGGCTCAACTTCAGATCTAAAATTTTAACTTTCTGTCCCTCTGAGAGAGTCAGCTCGAATTATTTTCGAGTCGGCTTGAAATCACAAATCCGAAATACATCTTTCTATTTTTTTGAGAGAGCCGACTCAGATCTTTTTGGAGCTAGCTTGACTTTGAGTCAAGCCACCGTGCCAGTGTTCAGTTGGTGCTAGAGTCGACTGCTGATCCAGTTCATGCCGAAGTCAGCTTGGTTCCATCAGGAGTCGACTCCACTTCTTCAAAATGATTTTTCTCAAATAATTTGACTGCAAACTTATTCTTCTTGGTTCAAATGGTCCTCAATTGTTTCTAACCTTTTCAGTAGTGCTATCTCTCTACAAAAATATTCTTCAAGACACTTGAGAGATATTAGTTTAATTTTATGCTCTAATATTTTGTCATCATCAAAATCATTCCTAGGGTCAATAATTTTTTCTTTTGATGATGACAAAATATTGAGCATATAGATATATAATAAGGTAAAATTTCTCAATTTGAAATAATATATTGTCCCTAAAATGAATGGTATCAAGAATATAGTGATATTATCAATATTTACATCACAATGTACACTATATGCATGAATTAGGTAAGTGCTAATTCTTAAGGTTAACAGGAGTGCATACATAAATTTATCTTTATAGAACTTTCGTGGAACTTTCTTTTGAACTTCCCCTTAAAAGCGCTCCCCTTAATTATTAAAGATTTTGACAATATGTTTAAAATTTTTATTAAGTTCAATATTTTTTGTTCTTCCTCTTTTAATTATTGACAACATGCTTAACATTTTCTTCTCTCCCCCTTTTGTCACCATCAAAGATGAGCAAAAACTGAGACAAAGTATGGTAGAATAAAGTGAGCTTTCATTAGATGATAAAGTTCATCGCAAGATTGTATTGTTTACGAAATGTTGTTCCTCAAACAATGCAACATTGGATATCACAGTTCAAGGATAAATAAAAGTAAGGACAGCAAAGTCAAGCAACAACATAATAAGTCCTAGACATAGAATATCTACTCCTCATCAGAAAGCAACTCAATGATAGGTGGAGCAAAAGATGAGGAGGGGGTAGTTCTCTTACTTGGATCCCTACAGAGGGCCCAGAGCTAAGAGAAGGAATGCCAGAACTAGTTCTAACAATAGAACTAAAGGGTGGCCAGGTTGAGGAAGAGGGCTGAGGCTGGGGTCTAGGCTGGCTAGGAGGGGGTCAGGATCGAGGTGGGAAGATGCAAGAAATTAGCAGCCCAATCTGCAACTCAAGCCATCGCATCACTATAATCAAGATCCCAATGCTGCCTTGCTCCAAAATGATTGCATCTTCAACTTTCTTCGCAACTCAGGTAGCCTGCTGAGTCCGACGGGCAATATCACTAGAAATATCAAAACTCTGACTCTGCATCCTCTCCAAAACCTCCAATCTTTGAGCTACACCTCTGATCTCCTAATGAAGCTTCTCATACTATCTTTGTGAGGTCTACCTGAGCTCATCATGCCTCTGAAACATCTACCGTCGAAAGTCAGTGAACATAGCTTCAACTTTCTCCACTATTTGCTTTACTACCCCTTCAGAACTAAATGTTTGATGCATGCGAGGGGTGTGAGGAGAGATAGATGCTCCAAATCGATGCTTTACTACTGTTGATGTAGGAGTCGGTGCTGGTGCTGGTGACAAAGGTCTTGCTGCTAGTGTTGGTGAGGATGGACCTGCTGCTGCTGATGGAGAGGAGGAAGGTGATCTGGATGAATGCGAAGGTGTCCCCTCAATCTGCTAAGCTCTCTAATCCTCATCACCTTCACGTATCCAATGGTCATCTACCTTTTATATCCCATGCAGTGGAGTGAGTGCTTGGTGTAATAGTCTGTATGTGGTAGAACTTTAAAGTCTTCTCCCTCCAAATTGACTTTATCATCAATAAAGATTAGTGTGAAAACCATACCATTGGAGAGACAGGCTTTTGTCCTAGATTTGTTCGTAGTATTATTTATCTGTTCCCTCATTGTTGCCCAGAGGTAGCAACCAAAGAGGGACGGGGGGATAAATTGGATTCTTAAAAAATTTAATCAAATTAAATTTTAACAAAATATGTGCTTGAATTTAAGCTATATTAAGTGATTGTATGATGTATGCAATAGAGTTGCAGCGATATTGAAATATCAAAAGCAAAGTATAAATGTAAAATAAGGATTTAAAATAATAAATAAAGCAAGAATATAGGCAAGATAGCACAACACAAATATACAAAATTTATAGTGGTTTCGAGTAATTCACTCCTACGTTTACTCCTTAAGCTTTCGTTAAGAATTTCACTATAATCCTCTCTTGATTGCAGTGTATTTATTTTTCCAGACTCACAAATAAAATTCAATTGGTTTTTCAGGATCACCAACCAAAATCTTACACTGTTAGTTTTCTAAGCTCACTAACAACCTAGTTAATTTTTGAGCTCACCAACCAAACCTTATACTCATCCAATTATGGGCTTAGACTAGCCTAATCCTTAACTTTCTTTTCTCCTAAAAAAACTTATAAAGAAATCAAAGTACAAGTACAAAATTTTAGTACAGAACAAAATAAGAAAAGAACT
The DNA here is from genome assembly GCA_000441515.1 of Elaeis oleifera. Lineage (NCBI taxonomy): Eukaryota > Viridiplantae > Streptophyta > Magnoliopsida > Arecales > Arecaceae > Elaeis > Elaeis oleifera. Next base: position 55,225 of record KE507215.1, read on the forward strand.
CTTTTGTGCCCGAAGAAGAGGTTGAATCGTTGCTCTCTTAGAAGATTGATCACTCTTCTTTGAATGCTAAGAGGATGCTTGAGATGTTGTGGAAGATCTCTCGTGAATGCTCTCTGAATTTGAAGCTTGATTCCTCACTTTTCTTTTTTTTTGGATATCCAATGAAGCTCACAATTTGAAAGATTCTCTCTTTTTGATCCATTTTTTTATTTTTTTGATTTTCTACCTTTAAATAGGCTTCATATTGGCTGGAGATAGAGATTGGACTATTGGAGGGGTTTACTAGTCATTGGAGTGAAAATTATCTCGTTGGAGAAGTACAGAAACTAGTCATTGCAGTCTATCTCGAGCTTGGGGTCGACTCCTTTTCTCTTGGGGTTGACTCCAATTGCCTTCGAGTTGACTCAAACTGGTCTCGAGTCAGCTCGACCATAGGATCTGAAAAATGAGCTTTCTATTTCTTTGAGAGAGTCGGCTCGGATCTTCTTTGAGTCGGCTCGGCTACATGCCAGTGCTGTCCCAACATGCCAGAGTCGACTTCGATCTTTCTGAGGTCGACTCCAACCCTTCTAAAACTTGAAATTGATCATTTTAATGCCAGTTTTAGTGAGGGGGTCAGCTTCTTTTGCTCTAAGGTCGATTCCACTAAGTCAGAAACTCAATTTTTTTTTAATTCTTTGACTTAGTGAATCTTGAGAAAATCTTTTTCATAGATTATTTCTTCAATTTAAACACCTGAAAAGACCTACATTCATTCTTGAAATAATAGTTAGATTCATAAATACTCAAAGTTTGATGATCATCAAAATCAATCATGGGGTCAACAATCTCTCCCTTTTTGATGATGATAAAATTTTAAGTATATACGCAAAAATAAATTAATGTATTTCAACTAATTGGCTAGTATAGATCATATAAATGCACACTTAATGAATGCTTGAATTAATCTTTTGTTTCATTGCACATAATTCATATACTCATATCAAAATAAATTCTCAATTTAGATCAATGAGTATTTAGGTTTCAAGCATCAGATTGATGAGCATCTCAAGAATTAATTCATGCCTCAAGAATTAATTCATGAACCATATACTCAACATTCCTCTTCTCTTTTTTGACAACATCAAAAAGCTCATGGGAAGGAGCAAGAAAAGTGATCAAAATCAATAAAAATGTATCAAGATGAGAGATGTATTAAATTCAAAAAATCAATTCAAATAAATCATCTCCCTTTTTGAAAGTTGTCTTTTGATTCAAAATAAGTTTAAAATATTTTTTTCTTCTTAAAATTATCTTGAATTCAGAATCCAAATTTGCTCTTCCCCTTTTGAATGAAGTTGACTCTATAATCAGATTTTCAATCAATAAGTAATTGCTTTGAACTTGTAAAAGGAATAGAGCTTTCCAAAATATTTTAGCAATGAAATCAAGTATGGGATTTACCTCAAACTTCATTCTTTCTTTTTCTTAATAGAAATTTATCATTTAAATTTAGAAAAGGTATGTATCTAGAATGTATCGAACAAATCAATAGTGAAATCAATGGTCCAGAATTAAGTTCTAAATTCATTTCTTAAGCAAAAATCACCTTGATGAAGATTTTTCAAGGCACATCAAAAATTTTATGTTATATTCAGATTTTCAAATATATTTCAAAATTTGAGGTACGTATCAAAATCATTCCTTAGATTGAAAAGATGTTTCAAATTCAATTTAACTCTAATTAATAGTAAAAATGATTTGGCAATGAAATTAAATGGAATAAGCAAATGAAAGCTCAAATAAAAATCAAGGCTCAACCAAGTATATGAAGGCTTAAATCAAGAAATTAAGATCGAGTTGAATTTTCTCAATAAAGCAAACGAAGGCTCAAATTAATTAAATTTTCAATCAAGGCAAGATGAAGCATGAAAAGCATTTCTCATCCTTTATTTGATAGATAAAGCACATATATTAATTTAAGAAACATAATGAACTTCAAGGCTTGCAAGCATATTATACCACTAGTATTATACATTGATTTAGTTTAATTGATCATTCATATCTCCCCCTTAGTTTTGCAAACAAAGCAATTTCATTTACCAATAGGCAAATTTAATATCTTTTAAATTTAGATTCTCATATACTTTTAGTTGATTGATCATTTCTTCTTTTAATATTTTCCCCACCTTACTTTGCAAATAAGCCAATTGAAAAATTAAGTACAATATGAAAGTGTATCTTTCAATTAAGTGAACTAAACATCAATTAATCCAAGTATCAATAAAATTCATCCAAATATACACCAAATTTTTCAAAAGAAATTTTTTTTTCATTAACTTCTAAAGGATGTTTGCATAAGATATTTACAATGATAACAAAAACATTTAAAAGTCCAAAAGGTGTAGCTTGCACCTATAACAAGATGGAATTCCAGGGAAACTAAGGTCCTATAATGTAAGTCCTAGCATCCTAAAGATAGATAGGTCAGGTGGCTCTAAGAACTGGGTCTAGGCTGAGATGGAGATGGTGATCTAGTGGCTCTAGAAGACTGGCCCAGCTGCCAGCTCTCTCTGTGGAGATCATCTGCACTATCCTGTCTCCCTCCTCTCTCAGATGAGTGATCAGTCGCTCGACCTATGTACTGACAGCACTGATAACCTCTAGAACTGATCCTTTCGACCAATGCATCCTCATCCCATCTGAATGATGGTCTATCTGAGCTCTCTAGACGATCAACCTATATTTGCTCTGTCTGAGCTGCTTGCTGCTAGCTCCTCCATCTAAATGTCAGCTGTAGGAACTACCTCAGGAGCCTCATCCTCATCAGTATCATCTCTTCTCCTGATCCAACATCGGCCAATCTTCTGAAATCTCAAGTGATGCAGTGATCGAGCGTTGTAGGTGTCTGTTTGCAACAACTCTCTCATGATCTCCTCCTCTAAATCTACCCTATACTCTTGAAAAATGAGCGTGAGAACCATGCCAAAGGGTAGTGAAGCCTTCGATCTGCCTGCAACATCCTCCATGAATCTGATCATTAGGACTGGTAGATTTAGGAGAGTCTCTATAATCACATGGTATATGAAACAAATATCTCTACCGGAAATAAAATCAAATCTGTCCATTTTTGGGAAGAACACTCGGTTTGTCATATGATGATGGAGGCACATCTCAGTACCCAACTGGCTCGCTTTCACCTCCTCTATCTCATTTTCAACTTCTCTTCCCAAAATAAGTATAAGTCTAGTAGATTTCTATCCAATTTGTCTTCTTTAGATCCTTCAGCTTTCATTCTCAAAATCCTTGCCAGAAACTCAGCATCAAAGCAAATTTGAACATTTTTCACTTTACTTCCAATTACTCCATGTGCAGATTTTAGATTGGCAAAGAATTTCCTAACTAGGTTGGGTATGTTGGAACCTTGAGAGAACATAGATATTCCCAACCCATAATTTAATTTCTACCCAAATCCAAATCCTTTTATCTCCAAAAGTCCAAAATCAATGTTTTTCCCTATGCACACAACCTGGGATGAAGAGGTGGATCATGAAGGAGTTACCTGTGGTGGAGAAGGAGCTGCAGGAGGTGGAGAAGGAATTGTAACTAGCTAAGACGGCTGTCCGAGCTCCTTACACTGCTTGCTCTAGTGCTCACAGACTGGAGGAGGACTTGGAGAACAGCTAGAGCTTGAAGAATGGCTAGGGCTCGATGGTTCCACATGAGGATGCCCCAATCTCCTAGTGGTTCACTTCGTGGGAGCCGTGGAGATCCGAACCATAAAAAATCCGATAAGAAATTGAAGAGGAATGATCGTTTTGGGGAGGAAGAAGGCTTGGAGGGGGTTCCAGTTTGAAGAAAATGAAACAGAGGAACATAAAAATGAGACGGCTCGATTTACAAAACCATGTTCTGAAAAAGGGTCGACTCATCTCAAATTCGAGTCGACTCCTCGAAATAGAAAATAGTTCAAGGAGTTTCAAAGATTAGGGATTTGATCAAATTGAGAAATAAATCAATTGAAAATCAAAATAGAGATTGAGAATGATGTTCAAATTAAATCGAAGGGGAATTAGAATTGATCAATTGGAGGTATAATAATCAAATCAAATGAATTCAAGAGGGAAACTAGATAAAGGCTCTATAATGAAGTTTTGACTAGGGGGATGTTAATCCTTAAGGGTTGAACTAAAATGCAATACAAAATATTAAGCACCAATCCTTTTATGAATTGATGACTTATCTTCAACTACTTAGGTCATGTAAATTTTAGAAGAATTTCAATAATTAAGTATTTATGGGGAATATAAAATTTTAGTTCAATTTGTCATTTTTGCAATCAAATAGATCCATGCATATTTTAATTAAGTTTCAAGGAATGAAGTGACATGAGAGGGCTAAAAGATCATGCTGAAATTTGAAAAGAATTTAAGCTCATGTGAATTAAATATTATGCATAGAAGAGAGCATGTTGATTTTGAAGTTAGTATACAATCAATAAATTCAATTATTCAAACAATGATAAATCATCAAAATTAATCACTTACTCTAAATAAATTCAAAAATATTGATGGCATGAAGTACAAAAAGTTTAGATTTTACCAAGCATCATTGCCCATCCAATTTCATTTCCAAGACATCCATCCAAAAGAATTTTTCTCTTTTATGCCATAGGATCCTTGGTATACCTATAAAATCACTTCTTGATTTTTGCTATCCAAGCTTTCCTGGATCCACGGGAGTTAGTATTCAAAGTTTCTTGGGAATCCAAATTTGTTTGACTAGTGTATGGCCAATTCTTTTGATATTACACTCTAAATTTTATGGCCAATTTGGTTATATTTAAAGTATTTAATAGAATAATTTTTAAATGAAGCTTTTTGATGAACACTTAATTTAAGTCATTAGAGATATTAAATATTATGATAATTGATGTTATTTTATGAAGTTTTGATACTCTTTAATCTATTTTGTAAGTAATTAGGAGTTTGAATTTATACGATTCAAATTAAACTCAAATCGGATCAGAATTGAGTGAATCAGACAACTAGCTCTTATTCCAGTATAAACACGACTTAAATCTCAAGGGCTCATATTAAAAGATCACTCTTCATGAAGATTCTAGTGTGAATACAACTTATTGATCAATGGAGGAGAAGTAATATAAAGATCCAAAGATCCTTATTCACGCTCCCACCTCTCATTTCATTAAATCCTAGCCTCCTCTCTATAAATACATCCTAGCCCTCCTTTCTCAATCCATCAGCACCCTTATGGGTTCTTCATTTTCTTTCCTCTTTCTTCTTCTCTCCTCCATCAAAGCTCTTCTCTTTCTCTCTTCCCATCAAGTCAATGCCTAAGTTTCTCTCCAAGCTGCTGCCCCTATCTCTCTATCTTTCTTCTTCATAAGTCTAGGGGAGGTACTAACCTTAGCATGACACTATATTCTTTCATAGATCCATTCTTCACATCTCAAGAAATTTAGGAGAGGTCCTAACCCTAGCATGCCTTCCATCAAATCTAAGAGAGGTCCTAATTCTAGTACCGCTATTCTTTTCATATTATCATACCCTCTTCCATCTACCTTTCTTCCTTGGAGTTCCTAGACCAAGCCTTCTAGCCATCCTGCTACTGTCTGTATGGAAGAAAATGAAGGATTCAAGGAGATGCATCCACCATCGGGCATACTGAAAAGTTTAACTTGGTTTAGCTGTCTTGTATCAAACTTTTATTCTTTTTCATTATATATATTTTTTATTTGATCAATAAAAATATTTTATTATAATTTTATGTTTTATTCTTAATTTTTTACAATCTATTATTTTTTTATTTATATTTTTGAAATAATTGATCTAAGATCTCTGTGGATACGATCCCGACTCACCCTATTTACATAGTAGTAAGTAAGATTAATTTTGGTATGCTACGACATACATCAAATTTTGACACCGTTGTTGGTGATTTTGACGTGATTATTTTGAAAAAGAAATAAAAAAAAAAATATTTACTACTTTATTTTTCTAGTTGATTTTTTGCACTCTTATTTTTCATACTTTATTTTGTCGATTAGCAATTTATTTTTTATTATTAATTAATTTTTTTAATTATTTAATTACCTTCTATTTACTCTTTTAAAAATTTTTATCTTATATTGCTTTTCATATATGGTAGATTTCCTGCTCTCTAGCTAGATTACTTTATTTGCATGCTTAAAATTTTTTTTTGCCTTCTATAGCCTAGTGATTTACTACGTTCTATAGCTTAAAATAATTTACTGCTTTATATAATTAGTGATTTTCTATTTTCTAAGTAGATTAGACTCCTTATCTTTTATTTGGATTATGTAGTTACATTTTATTCTTAATTGTGAGATTATCTTATTTGCATAGTTAAGTAGTTACCTTACTTATTACTGTCCATTATTCCTAGTGATTTACTACTTTTCATAGCTTAGAATAATTTATTATCTTAAAAGTAGATTTGATTTGTTGCTTTATTTGTAGGTTACCTACTATCTTTTAATCTTAGCATTATTTACTTTTATTTAGTTAGATTCACTAGATCTTCTCATATCTAATTAACCTACTTTAAACTTACCTCTTATTCCTTTTTGCTTAAAGATAACATAATATAAAAGAATACAAAGACACCACATAACACTTGACTAATATAAATAAACTAATTAAATCTTAAAAGCTACTTAACATATTTGGATACCTTTCTTTTTGCGTTGCATATTTTCATAAAATACTTTAAGGGCACTTAATCCAATTAAGCAAGATAAGGTGAAAATTTGATCACTCTTCTTTGGCCCACACATTACAATCCTACATTTGCATTGATCTAAGCTTCTATTTTAAAATTAATTAGACATTGACCCCTAAGGACTCTCGAGCTCAATAGGACAAGAAACCTTAAGAGTTGGACCGGGTTAAGATTGGTCAGTTTAATTGGTGTCTAAAAAAGTGGTTTAGAAATTATATCCTGAAGGAAGGTGGTTCATTAATTGGTTCCGTTTACTGACCTTGCCAACTTAGTTGGTGTCTAAAGAAGTAATGGGGGGACCTCCACCAACCTTACACTTACCTAGCCAGTTGAGTAGCTAATCTTTACTTGGAGTGCTCGAAGGTGACCTTGGTAGTTAAGAGCTGTCTAGATCTAGGGTAACCTTAGGATAGAGTTGACTTGATTGCATTACTTATTTG
>KE507216.1:39319-54061 GCA_000441515.1 Elaeis oleifera
AGGTCCGACAGCAGGTGGAGGCGGCGGCGGAGCAAAGGATGGCCGGCGGCAAGGTTCGGTCGGCAGTGGATTTAGAAAAATGAAAACAGGGGATCCGTCCCCTTTCTTCACGATTTCCGACCATTGGTCGGTCGCCGGCAGCCAAGCACCCAAGGAAGAGAGAGAGAGATGAGGGTTCGGTCTCAGGGATGAGATGCCGCAATCGGCGGCGTCGGTGGCCGAAAAAGAGAGGAAAAGGTTTGGCCGAAACAGAGCAGAATAGGGATTCCATTTTTCATGGATTTTTCGGCGATCCCGAAGGCCGACGAGGGTGCACGAAGCCATGAAAAGGAGGGGAAGGAAGAGAGGAAGGAGGAGAAGGGCTTACCTCAAGCTTTAACAGCGTCGTCGGCTTCAATTTCCGGCGAGCATGGGTACGGGAGGCCTCGACTTCGATTGGAGAAAACAGGAAGAAAGGAGAGAGAGGGAGACCGATGATCATCGTGGGTTGTTTAGGAGGGGGAGAGGGGGTCTTATAGAGTGTAGGAGAGGTCGAATCCCCTCGGATTCGATTTCCCTCCGGTGATTTGGGTGGAAGAAGACTCCCAGTGGGAGTCTTCTTCGTTCCTTTTTTTTTCTTTTTCTTTTTTTTGTTTTGGGCTTGGACTGGTTTTGGGCCCAATTGGGCCGGGTTGTTACACCTTATGAGCTAACACATAACTTTAGGAAAGCTAATAGCATTGTTGATTGAATTGAATCGTGATATATATAGTAAATCATATTGGTACTGTTATTATATCAAATATTTCTATTGATTTTTCATATATTTGTTTTTGATTCACATGGATATATGTTTCTAGATTGGTATGAAAATATTTGGATTTACTTAAAAAAAAAAGAAAAGGAACGGAAATGAAAGGGCTGCATGATACAGTCTCGGCAATCCAGCATTCAACCCACGTCCCCGTTGTACCATTCCTGAGCACGTTGTTTTGACCCCTCATGCCCCATAGAATAGGACATGTTTGGATATGCGATGAGCTCCTCCGTAGTATCACTCGCTGACCGTGGACATGTTCCAAAGTTGTACACTAAAACTCATCGTAGGCCGGGCTTGAATGTTAAAAATATTAAATTTTAAATAGATCTGGCCCAAAATTCGATTAAAAATGAACAAAATTTAGATTGGCCCATGATCAATTATACTGTAGACCTGCCAATTTGGAAAAGAAAAGAATAGAAGAAGCACTGGTAACAGCAGTGACGACGATGATGATAAGAAAATGACAATTGGCTCCAGTTTTGCAACAAGCATCAGCCCAAAGAATATTCTTCTACCATGTAATCCAAAACATGTATGTACTCCTAGCAATTGTGGCTCTCCGAAGACACACCGCCACGTTCTTCTTCCACTCCAACTCTGGCTCGCTCCACGACCGCGGCCTTACACCAACCTAAGAACACCACCATCTCCATCGCCTCAACACCTTCCACTCATCCAACAGCCCGTTCCAAACCCCGCTAACTATGCAGTAGTGGCTGTTGTACGGCGGCCGGTGGTGCGCTGCATGCTCCGCCCGCGAGACCAGCACTCCAACGTCCTGCAGCGCCACCACCACTGGCGGCAGCCGGCTCTTCGTCCCGTGGGCCCACGCGTGAAACTGCTGGCTCATCATGACGCAGCCCGCGCACGCCCCGACGAATGCATGCACCGCCGCGTCATTGGCGGTGGCAAGAATTCGATCGGCATGACGGCGAAGGTCACGGCGCGAGCGAGGGCATGCAAGTTATTGGCAAACTCTCGTTGGGTGATCGTCCACGGCCAGCGGTGGTGCCCTTGGAATGCTTCGATCTGACGGCCAAAGATCGGCGTCGAACGGCCGCCGTAGTTGTCGATGGCCCAGTGGTAGAAGCCGGTGCCGAGGTCGGCGAGAATGTAGCCGAGGAAGGCGGCGAGGAGGGGATCGAAGGCGGAGCCGGAGTCGACTGCGGCGGAGACTGACTTGGCTAGGGAGGAGAGCACGGAGGCGAAGCCGGACGCAACCCATGCACGGTGAGCCCACGTCGAGTGGAGTGAGGAGCCATTAGCGGTGGCCGGGTGGTGATGGTGGTGGTGGCGGTGATGGGAAGGTGGCGGGGTGGATCGGCGGTGGAAGTTCGAGCTGGCAAGGTTGCGGTGGCACGACACGTTCGAGGGAGTCGTGGGAGCGTAGGGAGATGGGAATGTGGGGTTAGAGTGTACATTTGGTGGGTTGGGAGCTAAGAGAGAGAGGAGTGGTGGGAAAGGAAATAAAAAGGGAGGGCAAGAGAGCTAGGAAGTGGTGAGGGAGGATGAGACTACTTGTGGTGGAAAAGGTGTGTGGGCTGAAAAGTGGTACAGTGGTGGGTGGTTTGTAGAATGGGTACGTGGGAAAATGGAAGGCGTTAAGACTAAGGGCGAGCTGTTGGTGACTTGTTTGTGTGGGCTAAGTGGACGAAGTGTGGATGTCGTTAAAGCTTCAAGTCCGGGTGGCAACAAGAGACTAGAAATCACGCATGTAAGCTGCTTAACAACCACAAACTGTGACAAGCTTTGCTGGAGAACGTTCGTAGATGCGAGAAGGGTGTGGAACGTTCTCCCATTCGAGGGTCAGCGAATTCTTGTGCACCGCGGCTAGCGCAGAACCACGCGTATAATCCACGGTCACGTGCGGAGCCAATATTTTTTTTTTTTTCATGCATCGTGTCTCAGTCTCATGTGTGAACCAATCACCGTAGATGATATGCACAATTCTGCACCACCTACGATGCATAAAGAATTTCTCTCGATGGTCAAGCCTCCGGCACCCTCCACTTGATGAGGAATGGAGATGGTGTGAGTCAGGGCCGTGCACAAACAGCAAACAGCCTTCCATGCTAATAATTATGGCCAAGCTTGAAATGGGTTAGAGCGTGCGAAAGCCGCTGCAAACTTACCAAACATGTACATCTAGAGAGATAAAAATGATATGATATTATCCGTCCGAATCTATTTTTGTATTCGAATTAATTTAAATTTGATAGAAATTTGAGAATTCAACTAATATTAATATTCATGTTCATATCCGTAAAAAAAAAAAGAATATGGATATAGATAGACAATTATCCGATCTATATATCCGAATCTACGTATAATCCTATATAGTTTTATATATCACTTATTAATTTTAAAAAAATATACAACCATATAAACATACTATTAATTTGATTTATCATATATTTAATAATAATTTTAATTCAGTAGTGATAAAATTTAATTATTTAAGTTACATCTGCAATTATATCGATACTTTCAATATCTAAATTGTATTCGTATCTATTTAAAATAAATATAGATATAAATTTTTACATCCGAATAATATTCATATCTGTATTTATATTCATCAGATAAAATAAATATGGATATGAATATATTAGTATCCGATCCGTATCTGATCCAGTTTCAACTCTACGTATGCCTTATGTTGAGCTAAGGAGAGAGGATGATGCTTTTTAGCAACTCAAAAATCTCACATAAAGACTTACGCATGCAGCTAGATAGGCTGCAACGTTACCATTGAGCCACTGAGTAGCAACCTATGCTGACATTTTTTAATTATCAATAAATGATTGATAAAAAATATTAGAAAACACCTCTGTAACATTCTTTATTTGTGATTTACTCTAATCCACATTCTAGAAATACTCTAATTTAAGCCTAGCAAGAAAGCTTAAATCTTTATTAGATATTGTCGGAGCTATAGATGGAAGTGGAACCCTGACTGATGCATGAATTCCATCTAACCAGCAAATTATGTATGAGGGAATAGTAATTGAGACCACACAAAATGTAACATGCACACATTCATTTGAATGAAGTTCGTATATATCATGACTAGATAAGAAGATCATGCCAATGATTCTGGAACTTTTTAGAATTCCTAGTAGATCAGGAATGTGGTTTATTGAAGAATACATTTATTTTCTATATTTTAACAAGCATAAATAGCATAAATTAAATATAATGTTCACATTTAAAATAGGTAAACATGATTTTGTTGATTCTAGATATACTTATTATGCCTGGATTTCCCTCACCACATTGCAAGACCAGATATCACTTAAGAGAGGGGCCAACTAGAGGAGCATTTTACCTGTGGTGGCATGCTTGTTGCATGATATCATTGAACACCACTTCAAAATGTTAAAGGCTCGATTTCCAATTTTGAAACAAATGCCTCTATATGGTTCTCGATTGCAATGCTACATTTTCATTACATATTGTACCTTATACAATTTTTATGAGAACTATAAGTGGCAATAAATGACCAATGTGATGTACGATCAGATTCAACCAGCTCGTAATCAAGGTAGGGACCCAAACATACTTGGAGATTCTCCAAAGCATTCTAGTTGGGACCACCTAGCCAACCTGAAAGCTAGATGAGCAAACCAGCAGCAACTAACCTCTAGAGCAACTCGATAACCAACCTGAGCCAAGCAGGACCTTCTTGTGATAAGGGCAACTCGACCCCTCTGTCTAAATGCACATAAGAATCTAGCGATTCTATCACATTTAAGGTGATTACAACACGTCTCAAGGTTGTTACACCATGCTGGTACTATTAATAAATCTCTTTATTAAGAGTTTGTTAATTTAATATAAAAGGAGTTTGAGATGAGCATGATGAGAGAATTAAATTTTTTTTCGGACTCCAAATCTAGCAAACTAAAGAGGAGATCTTCATCAACCAAATCAAGTACATAAAAAAAATACTTAAAAAATTTGAAATAGAGAATTGTAAGCTAATTGGCATATTTATGAGTCTCTCATATAAGCTTGACAAGGATGAAAATGATAAAGTATCAATCTTAAATCTTATTATGATATAATTAGATCTTTATCCTATCTTACTGCTAGTAGACATGATATAATATTTAGTATTTGTATGTATACTAGATATCAGTCTAATCCTAAATAATCATATTTATTTATAGTGAAAAAAATATTTAGACTTTTAATTGATACTTTTAATATTAGTTTATAGTACTCTAGACACTCTTTTATTGAATTGATTGGTTTTTCTGATACTGATTTGGCTGGTTATAATTTGATAGAAAAAGTACAAATGAAACTTATCAATTCTAAGAGTTAATTTAATTTTTGGTTTAGCAAGAAATAAAATTTGATAACATTATCTGCAATAAAAGCTGAGTATATTATAGCCAAAAAATATTGTACTCAAATCTTATGAATTAAGCAATAATTAAAAGATTATGGCATTAAGGTAAATAAAATTTTTATAAGGTGTGATAATATAAGTAAAATAAATTTAACTAAAAATCTAACTTAGTACTCAAGAATTAAACATATTGAGATAAAACATCACTTCATAAGAGATCATATTCAAAATAATGATATAATGTTTGATGTTATGAGCACCTATAGATAATTAGCAAACATGTTTACCAAACTCTTACGTAAGAAAAGATTTAGCCTGATTAGAAGAGAGTTATGAGTATGTGACACATACTCCTAACTCTCTTAGCTAAGTCATAATCTATGAGGTAATGAATGAGATAATAAGATATATACAGCATATGATGAAACACAATATCTCAGATAATTTATAAATAAATAATGTTATGTACATTAGCAGGAAGACAACAAGGAAAAGTTCCAACATATCATCTATGCAATTGACTTATAGGGTACTATTCTTTCATCCTTGACAAACCCTCTCTCAAATCGATACTTTGCCTCTTCTTCAAGGAAGCCATCCTAATCAACCCAAAGTCCGGCCTCATCACTGCAAAACTAAGAATCAAAGTTAACATGTAATGCCAAACAAAATCAAATGAATCAACAAAGAAAAGAACTTGGACATACCCAAGGAAGTGTTAGATGTATGCTCTAGAAGCCAAGTTGGCCGATACATGTAACCTTTGTACTAGCATAGTTTGTAATTAAATAAATAAATAGGATTAATTTCATTCATATTAAGTCATATGTCCATGAATCATCCAAAAATTAATAGGATGATGACACATATTCTTAAGAGTTAAAAATTTGGGACATGTATCATTAGTGATTAATTCCTAAATACTTTCGATCGATAGATCATTACGAGGATGGTGATTGATCCAATGAGATTGATATACAGATCGCTTTCTTTTGGATAGACGAATCTTGAATCTATAGTATAGGGATACTGGAGTAAGAGTACAGATGATTGTTAGAGAACAATGGTACCAAATGTGACCAATACGAGTAGTCACATGGATATCTATCCACTGATCAGTGGCATACTCGATGTTGTAGTGGTGTGAGTAGTCCTTAGACCTACGATGCCTTAGCTATTCATAACGGGATGCTGTAGTTTGATTGCACAATCATATGGTTATCTAGCCATTCAAAATCTTGTGGTGTATGTTGGCTACAGTAGATTCGTTATAGAAATATGTGCACACCTAGATGAGATCTATCGATCTTAACAAATAAGGAGTAGTCCTATGTTATTCATGAGATTGAGTTCAGAAATCTATGGCCATGGTAGTGTGAATGATGGAAAGAAGTTTGTTGAGATTCGGATGTGTAGCATAAATAGATTTTAAAAATTATAAACATGCATCAATAATTGAAAATAAGCGATCCGAACCCAAACCTAAAATCATCTTGATGTATTCAATCAAACATAAATCACATAGTATATAAAAGAGAGATCAAAAATATTATACTACACTTGAAGATCCAAATTACTCTCCGAATAGCATTCTTGAAGCACCCAAGCATGTGCCCTCCAATGGTGATCCACATAGATCTCGATCTAGGACTCTTCCTAATTCAGATTCGATCTAGGACTCTCCCTAATTTGGATTCGCTGAATTTCTTTTCAAGAAAATCAGCAACTGCTCTTAACTTTGCATCATCAACAGTTGATGTTTCCTCTTTCCTTTCTTCTCTCTTTTGGACATATAATCCTAATGTCACTTAGCCTCTTTTGCTGTCCAACATTAGGACATAAGAAAACCACACATTAAATCTGATTTTTGATCTCTCAGATCCATTTATCCCCTGTTCCTTTTGCTGTCCAACATTTGGACCATTTGCTGTCTAACAATTAGACATAAGAAACCCCCACATAAGCCTTGTAATCAATCCTTTATCAGCCCAAAACCTGACTTAAAATAAGCTATGGACAGACTCAATCTCACGCCAAATTGCCCAACATTTGGATGACAAAAATCAGAGATATTTATCCCTATTTGGTGTGAGATACAGAGGAGTCCTTCTCTCAGAAGGACTTCTCCATAGGGTGCTGAATTCTATTTTGGTGTGAACACTTTCACACATCAATAATGGAATGAAAGAATCACATTCTTCAGGGACTCCTTAGCATAGATTTTGGAGGCATGTACATCTTCCATTTTAGTGAGGAGTTCCTATCAGGTGTCCAACTATTGGATGCCCAAAAATATTCCAAAACAAGGACGTGTGGCCATGGGATAAAACCTGAAAGATCTGAAAATCTTTCACACCATTTTAGCATGGATTTTCATTTGGCAACCAAATACTTGGATGTCCTAATGTGGGTGCAGAAAAATCAGAGTAGCGTGGCTAAAAGGGGCTACTATTTTGCATGAAACACTTCCACTAAAATAGGAATGAAGATGCATAAAGAAAAATTAGGAAGTGCACAACTCTCGGCGCACAATCATATCAGAAAATATGTGGGATCTCAAGGGATAATTAGCATGGAAAGAAACAAGGAGTCATGGACTCCTTTAAACCAAGTGATATTTATGGAACACGCCATCTCGTGGCATTTTAAATCCTTTCACATTAATCCCAGGGGTGTGGGAAGAGGTGGGATGTGTGAAACAATTTTCACGCAAGAATTAAGGAAGAAGAGCGTGAGTTCCTTTCAGATGGCATGGACTCCCATTACGTCCAACTCTTGGACGTCAAAAATCTTCCTTATGTCTAATACTTGGACACCCATAAATCTAGGAGCTATGGACTGAATTCAAGATAAGATCTAAACCATTCAAAACCCAATTAAAGTCCAACAAATTGGGTCTTTAGCTAATCAAAGCCCATTGTCAAAAATGAATCCAATTAGATTAGGGATTAGGGTTTAGACATGTGCTAGCATGTTTGACTCAAACTCATTTAAGATTTCAACCAAATCCATATTCAATTAGGTTCAATAAGACCTAATCAAAAGTTTTAGATCCAATATTTTTTGTGTGTAACCTATCGGGTTCCACATCTAGCTAGCAGTAAGTCCAGACTCAAGTGCATCTAATCCAATTAGATCCAAAACACATTGAACCCAATGCATCAATTAATTAGAACTCCTTTCTAATTAAATTGTTGAATTTAAACTCTTTAATTTATTAGAATCTATAAGTCAAGATTGACGTCTAACAATGTGTCATGACTACCCAGAAGATATGAAATTTGATAGAATACCAAAATTATCCTTTCATGATGAGTTATCGTGTAATTGAATCCTTCGATCACACAACATCCCAGATAGGCCATGGGTATAGAATCATTGAAGAAAAAATTCGATTCAGATCGGATTGTCAGGAAGAAATAAACAATTTAAATTAAATTTCATAACCATTATAACTTACCTTGATGCATAGCGGAGATTTGATCAAGGTTGCTAGATATTTCTGGAATCAGTTGCTTTACAAGATCTAGATGCGCAGATATTCTACTTCGCATGCACGCTAGGCATCGCAGGAAAGACGGATGAACACCTTGGGCGTCACTCCTTCAGAAGGAAAGCAAGGGGAGGCCATCAAGATTTCATCTCATGATTGGAGGCTAAGGAGGGATTCTTTATGCCAAGAGAGAGCACGTTAAGAACTCTCCATGCCAAGAAATCTTCATGCCAAATCTAGCAAACTGAAGAGGGGATCTTCATCAACCAAATCAAGTACATAAGAGAAATACTTAAAAAATTAAAATAGAGAATTGTAAGCTAATTGGCACATTTATGAGTCTCTTATATAAGCTTGATAAGGATGAAAATGGTAAAGTATCAATCTCAAACTTTATTGTGATATAATTGGATCTTTACTTTATCTTACTAGACATGATATAATATATAGTATTTGTATGTATGCTAGATATCAGTCTAATCCTAAATAATCATATTTATTTACTATTGAAAAAATTTTTAGACTTTTCATTGATACTTTTAATATTAGTTTATAGTACTTGAGACACTCTTTTATCGAATTGATTGATTTTTTTGATGCTGATTTGGCTGGTTGTAAACTTAATAAAAAATTACAAATAAACTTATCAATACTAAGAGTTAACTTAATTTTTGGTATAGCAAGAAATAAAATTTGATAGCATTATCCCCAACAAAAGCTGAGTATGTTATAACTAAAAAATATTGTACTCAAATCTTATGAATTAAGTAATAACTAGAAGATTATGGCATTAAGGTAATAAAATTTTTATAAGGTGTGATAATATAAGTATAATAAACTTAACTGAAAATCTAACTCAGCACTCAAGAATTAAACATATTGAGATAGGACATCACTTCATAAGAGATCATATTCAAATAAAATATAATGCTTGATATTATAAGCACCTATAGATAATTAGCAAACATCTTTACCAAACTCTTAAGTAAGAAAAATTTAGCATGATTAGAAGAGAGCTAGGAGTATGTGACACATACTCCTAACTCTCTTAACTAAGTCATAATCTATGAGGTAATAAATGAGATAATAAGATATATACAGCATATGATGAAACACAATATCTCATATAATTTATAAATAAATAATATCATGTACATGAGTAGGAAGATAACAAGAAAAAGTTTCAACATATCATCTATGTAATTGACTTGTAGGACACTATTCTTTCATCCTTGACGAACCCTCTCTCGAATCGATACTCAGCCTCTTCGTCAAGAAAGCTGTCCTAATCAACCCAAAGTCCGACCTCATTGCTGCAAAACCAAGAATCAAAGTTAACATGGAATGCCAAAGGAAAATCAAATGAATCAACAAAGAAAAGGACTCGGATATACCCTAAGAAAGTGTTAGATGTATGCCCTAGAAGCCAAGTTGGCCGACACATGTAACCTTTCTAGTAGCATAGTTTTGTAACTAAATAAATAAATAGGGTTAATTTTATTTATGTTGAGTCACGTGTCCATGAATCATCTAAGAAATTAATAGGATGATGACACATATTCTCAAGAGCTGAGAATTTAAGACATGTGTCATTATTGATTAATTCTTAAATATTTTCGATTGATGGATCATCACAAAGACGGTGATTGATCTAATCAGATTGGTGCACGGATTGCTTTTCTCTAGATAGACGAGTCTTGAATCTATAGTGTAGGGATATTGAAGCAAGAGTACAGATGATTGTTAGAGAACAATGATACCGAGCGTGACAAATATAAGTAGTCACATAGATATCTATCCACTTGTAAGTAATATACTCGATGTTGCAGTGGTGTGAGTAGTCCTTAAACCTATGGTGCCTCAACTATTTACAATGGGATGGCTGTAGTTTGACTGCATAATCATATAGTTATCTAGCCATTTAAAATCTTACAATATATGTTGGCTACAATAGGTTCGTTGCAGGAGAAGGGTGTACACTAAGATGGGATCTATCAATCTTGATAGATAAGGAGCAGTCCTATATTATTCATAAGATTAAGTTCAGAAATCTTTGGCCATGATAGTGTGAATGACGGAAAAGAGTTCGTTGGGACTCGGATGTGTAGTATTAATAGATTTTAAAATTTAACATGCATCAATAATTGAAAACAAGTGATCCAAACCCAACCAAATCACCTTGATGTATTCAAGCAAACATAAATCACATAATATATAAAAGAGAGATCAGAAATATTATACCACACTTGAAAATCAAAATTGTCCGTCGAATGGCAATCTTGAGGCACCCAAGCGTGTGCCCTCCAAAAATGATCCATGCGGATCTCGATCTAGGGCTCTTCCCAATCTGGATTCGCTGAATTTCTTTCCAAAAAATCAGCAACTGCTCCTAACTTTGCATCATCAACACTTGATATTTTCTCTTTCCTTTCTTCCCTTTTTTGGACATATAATTCTAATATCACTTAGCCTCTTTTGCTGTCCAACATTTAGACATAAGAAAACCACACACTAGATCTGATGTTTGATCTCTTAGATCCATTCATCCCCTGGCCCTTTTGCTGTCCAACATTTGGACCATTTGCTATCCAACAATTAGACATAAGAAACCCCACCTAAGCCATGTAATCAGTCCTTTATCAACCCAAATCCTGACTTGAAACAAGACATGGACAGACTCAGTCTCACGCCAAACTGCTCAACATTTGGATGATAAAATTAGAGATATTTATCCCTCTTTGGTGTTAGATACAGAGAAGTCCTTCTCTCAGAAGGACTTCTCCTTGGGGCGCTGAATTCTATTTTGGCGTGAACACTTTCACACATCAATAATGGAATGAAAGAATCACATTCTTCAAGGACTCCTTAGCGCAGATTTTGGAGGCATGTACATCTTAAATTTTAGCATGGAGTTCCTATCAGGTGTCCAACTATTGGATGCCCAAAAACTAATGCAAAACAAGGACGTGTGGCCATGGGATAAAAACTCAAAGATATGAAAATCTTTCACACCATTTTAGTATGGATTTTCATTCAGCAACCAAATACTTGGATGTCCTGATGTGGGCGCAGAAAAATCAGAGTAGCGTGGCTAAAAGGGGCTACTATTTTGCATGAAACACTTCCACTAAAATAGGAATGAAGAGGCATAAAGAAAAATCTGGAAGCGCACAACTCTTGCTGCACAATCATATCAGAAAATGCATGGGATCTCAAGGGATAATTGGCATGGAAGAACCAAGGAGTCATGGACTCCTTTAAACCAAGTGATATTTATGGAACATGCTATCTCATGGCATTTTAAATCCTTCCACATTAATCCTAGATGCGTGGGAAGAGGTGGGATGTGTGAAACAATTTTCATGCCAGAATTAAGGAAGAAGAGCGCGAAAGGAGATGGCGTGGACTCCCCATTACGTCCAACTCTAGGACATCAAAAATCTTCCTTGTGTCCAACACTTGGACACCCATAAATCTAGGAGCTATGGACCGAATTCAAGATAGGATCTGAACCATTCAAAACCCAATTGCAGTCCAACAAATTTGGTCTTTAGCTAATCAAAGCCCATTGTCAAAAATGAATCCAATTAGATTAGGGATTAGGATTTAGACATGTGCTAGCATGCTTGACTCAAATTCATTTAGGATTTCAACCAAATCCATATCCAATTAGGTTCAACAAGACCTAATCAAAAGTTCTAGATCAAATTTCTTTGTGTGTGACCCATTAATTTCCACATCTAGCTAGTAGTAAGTCCAGGCTCAAGTGCATCTAATCTAATTAGGTCTAAGACACATTGAACTCAAATACATCAATTAATTAGAACTCTTTTCTAATTAAATTATTGAATTTAAACTCTTTAATTCACTGGGACCTACAAGTCAAGATTGATGTCTAGCAATATGTTATGACTATCCAAAAGATATGAAATTTGACAGAATATCAAAATTATCTTTTCATGGTGAGTTACCATACAATTAAATCATTCGATCACACAACATCCCAGATAGACCATGGGCATAGAATCATTGAAGGAAAAAGTCTGATTCAGATCGGATTGCCAGAAAGAAATAAAATAAATTTAAAATTAAAATTTCATAACTATTATGACTTACCGTGATGCACAGTGGAGACTTGATCAAGGTTACTTTGTAAGATCTGGATGCGCAGATCCTCTATTTCATATGCATGCTAGGCATCACAGGAAAGATAGATGAACATCTTGGGCGTCGCTCCTTCAAAAGGGAAGCAAAGGGAGGCCATCAAGATTTGATCTCATGGTTGGAGGCTAGGGAGGGATTCTTCACACCAAGAGAGAGTACGTTAAGAACTCTCCATGCCAAGAAACCTTCATGCCAAATCTGATTAGTGCCCTCCTCTCTTTTGTCGCACAAAACAACTCTTCCTCATGGTGATTTCAGATCTCTATCTCTCGTGAATATATGGCCACCCTTCTTATAATTAACACCCAATATCTGATCCAAAGCCCCAATTGATAAGGACTCTAATTCAAATCAGATTTGAATTAGTTCTTATCCTTATTAACTAAGAGACCTAAGGGAGAATTGACGCCAACTTGCGCGTCATTCCTTCTCATGCACGCACAAGAGGATGGGTTGGAATTCCATCACCCTCCTCTATATTGGTTGGCAAATAAGTGAGAGAGTCTCAGGAAATAAGGCTCTGTAGACCTAATCTAATTTGGATCAGATTTGGGTTCAATTCATATCTAATTCAAATTTGATTCGAACAAATTCGAAGAGGCTATTAATCTTAATCTAATTAGGATTTAGATCTAAGTCTAACTTAGATAATTAATCCAATTAGTTTAATTAATTAAATCAGATCTAATCTAAAATAATTAAGACTCAAATCCAATCTCTCAAAAATTTTTTAGATCACAGGTTAGATCAAATTCATCTCCAGAATCAAACCTGCACATCAAGTCCAGTGCCAACTAGACATAGTCAATGTTTAATTCGTATGACCTATAACTTAATTCTTAATTAAGTAAATCTATTTATTTAATCATGTCACATATTTCAAATTGAACACCTAGATTGTAGGTCAATTTTTCTTATATTGCTTGACTTTGTGCGTAACTCCATAAGTTCGAACACTAAGCTGGTAGTATAGGAATAATTTTTATACTAATCGAAGTGGCCATCTAGCAATGATACCTGACGTCCAGATAGATTGAATAATTATAAAGCAACATTCAAGAATCTTGGCATATAGTTACCTCATAATTCATCCCTTTGACGTACCCTTAATGCTCAGGATGTTCTTAGAGTAAACTATCAAATCCTGGATCAGTCATCTACATTGTATTTTAACTTTTCAAATCCTATGACATATCACATGGATTACCTTGGCCAAGGTTTTACTAAATTGAAATATAGTGAGGCATTATCTCCTATAATATGGAGGGGTCAATCCCATCTTGACTCACATACAGACTTTACAAGTACTTGACTGTACCCAATAGATTTTTGTCATTGTATTAGAAATATAGATGGTCCAGCATCAAAGTATAGTGAGTTGTTTGCAAATCACCATGGTGATCTCAGATCGGAGGGATATTTATTGCCATACCCTTCGTGAGCTACTCTTGATAGCAGAGTGCTCTACAGCTGAGTTACTGTTCAGTGATGATGTACTCCTACATCTCATCTGCATGTCATATCAGTATCTTTACACTTCTTGATTATGAGGACAACCAACCTATTCGACATACAATGACCTAAACTTGAAAATATTATTGTTCTATTAACAACGTATCATTTGGTCATGAACATAGCTCAAGAACTATTCGATAAATTCTGATCACCTTTATCGATTGTTTATAGTTCTAAAGACTTCACCATATAATTAAGAGTTCTATAAAGAAGATGTTAAAATATGATGAACTATCAAATAATTTTATTATTTATTTATAATTCATATACAAGAGAACAATTATTTAGAATAATACAATTAGCTTTAGGACATAATTTTCATAACTCCAACTTGGACTAAAGTCAATTAGATTTATTGTTGGAGTTTCATGGTTTCATGCATGCAAAAATTTTTCAAAACGAGTATGCAGC
>KE507216.1:73993-90456 GCA_000441515.1 Elaeis oleifera
GATATCCCTGTATTATAAGGAATAAAAGTTTGGTTGTTATCACAGTTCTCCATGAAGGATTTGAAGAAGCATCCTTCATCCTTGAGATGAAGATCTATAGAGATATATCTAAAAGGTTGCTAGGATTATCTCAATCCACATACATTGATACTGTGCTGAAAAGGTTCATTATGGAGAATTTTAAGAAAGACTATCTTTCGATAGGTCAAAAAAATTTTCTCTTGAAGAGTGATTGTCCGACAACTCTTCAAGAGAAAGAGCGTATGAGTAGAATTCTATATGCTTCGATAGTAGGATCTATTATATATGCCATGATATGTACGCGATTGGACATGGCATACTCACTAGGAGTAGTGAGTAGATACCAGTCCGATCTAGGTGAGAATCACTGGAAGGTCGTAAAGACCATCCTTAAGTATTTGAGAAATACTAAAGACTAGTGGCTTATATATAAAGAATCTAATTTAAAACTTATGAAGTTTACAGACTCCAATTTTCAGTCGGATCATGATGATAGCAAGAGCTTGTCGGGATATATTTATACCTTGAATGGTGGAGTAATCTGTTAGAAGAGTTCTAAGCAGCACATTGTGGTCGACTCTACTTGTGAGACAGAATATATCGTGACATCCGATGCTGCGAAGGAAGCTATGTGGTTATAAAATTTATTAACGAGCTCAAAGTGGCACCCTCTCTTGATGGCCCCATCTTATTGTACTGCAACAGCTCTAGCGCCATTGCTCAAGCAAAGAAATCAAAGTCATATCAGCGAACCAAGCACATTCTGTGTCGCTACCACCTGGTTAGAGAGATCGTGGATCAAGGTGACGTCGAGCTTCAAAAGATCAACAGCAAGGAGAACTTGACCAACACATTTACTAAAGCCCTCGGTATCAAGGAGTTTGAAGACTATAAATCAAAGATAGATATACGATACCATACCGATTGGCTTTAGTCTAAGTGAGAATTGTTGAAAATTGTATCCCAAAATCAATCATCAGCCTATTGATGGTTGAGCTTATTATTATAATTATATATAAATTATTAAATTAATAATATTATTAATTTTTCATCACTGTGTACATCTTATTTTGATCTCCTGTTATGTGATGAAGTCCTTAGGACTATTTGATTCAATATAGGAGGATATATTGTTTAGTCCTTAAACCTTAAGCTCACGATCAAATAATATACTATTAGTAGGACGATAGCTATACAGGTCGTTGTGTGTCATGTACGTTGGTTGTCCTCTTAACCAAAGAGTGTGGAGACACTGACATGGAATACAAGTGAGGCATAGGAGTATATCTCACTGAACGTGACCAACTACTGAGCACTCTGCTGTCAAGAGTAGCTCGCAAAGGATATGGGTATAAGTGTTCCTCCGACCTAAGATTACCGTGGTGACTTGCAAGCAACTTATTGTGCTTTGGTACTGGACTACCTGAATTTCTAATTCAGTGATGAAATGGTTCTTAGCATAGTCAAGTACTTGCGAGTCAATGTATGAGTCAAGATGGAATTGACCCACCAAATAACTAGGAGTTAATGTATCAATGTGTTTCAATTCAGTAAAACCTCGATTGGGATAATCCATGTGATGGATTTGAAAAATTAAATATAATGTGAATGTCCATATCAAGATTGACAGTTAAACCTTTGGTCACCTTAAGCATTTAGATCAAAGGGATGAATTATACAGTAACCATATGCCAATAGATTTTGAATGATGCTTTACAATCTTTCGACCTATCCGGACGTCGGGTATCTTTACTAGATGGTCACTTTGATTGGTATAGGAAGATTGTTCCTATACTATTAGCTTAGGTTCGAACCTATGGGGTCACACTCAAAAGAAGTTTTTGACTGATTATATGAATGATCAATAATTAAGAATTATTCTGGGATAAAACAGTCAATTCGATTGATGATTAACCCTGTGCAAAAGTTGTAATAAATTAATTCATTAATTATTGATGAATTATAGAAGGATTGATTAGTAATTAGATTATAATTAGCTTAACTTAAATGAGTATTGAGGTTTGGATCAAATCTAATTGAATTGGATTCAATTTGGTTTAACCCAATTTGGTTATGAGAGGACCTAATCGCTAAGGGTGTTCAATTCTTGATTTGATCAGGACTTGAACTTGATTAATTTTTGATTCGATTAGGATTTAATTGAGGATATATGATATCTAATTAGATTAGGTTTAGTGGTCCAATTGGGTCTAACTTAATTTGATTGGGTTAAAAATCTAATTGGATGAGAAATCAATTCGAATTCAAATCCCTTGCACCTCTTTTATCTGCGCTCTCTTATTCTTCATGTGAGAAATTTTTTGTATGAATTTTTTCTCATAGCTAGAAGAAGTTCTATGCCACATCTGATCCCTTTTTGAATTAGAAATTGGTTGGTTTAAATTTGAGTTCAAATGGGTTTGAATTTGAATGAAAATCTAGAGTCCAAATTGAGTTGGACTCTTCTCTTCATGCCATCACCTTTCTCCAAGCAAAAAGTATTTTTGCATGAGATTTTTTGCACCATTCTAATGTTGGTTGATCACCTTTTGAGGTCCCAAAAGGAGGATAAAATTTAGTTCAAAATTTAATTCAAATTTGATTTGAATTGATAATAAGGATCAACCATCATTTGAAATTGAACCGAAACTGCCTCTTTCTTATCCTTATCTTTCATGGGACACCATCCTTAAGAAGGGATCAATTTTGTGTGAGAAAAAGAGTAATTTTGGCATGACAAATCTTAGAGTTGGGGTGTGAAAAGCTAAGAGTGGATTGGGCTTCCATGCATGAGAAACAGAAAAAGTGATCTTCCTCTCGGGTGTGAGGTGTAGGGTGGGTTTTAGGGTTCAACTCTAGATTTTGTGAGAAGAAAAAATATAATAGTGAGTCTTACTTAATCTCTCACACCACCACCTACTTGTAAAGCTTTGTCTTCTAATCCAAAAGAGTCTAAAAGATCCAAAGAAAGGAGCTCGGATCATCCATCTAGAGCCTTCGACACGAGCTAGCACTCCCATGAAAGAAGATCCGATCAGATTTTTGAGTGGATGATCTGTAGAGATCGGATGACCTGTGTGGCTGCTCGGTATCAGTGAGAGCTTCATAGCATGCCTACTAGCAGTGGAGATTATCGACTCATGAAAGGTGATGAGTTCTGAACTCAAACGATGTGATCTAAAGGTTAGATCAGATTCAGGGCATCGATGTGATCGATGCAGTTTTTTATTTATATATAAATTTTTAATATCATAGATCCTTAGTGGTAGTTTAGATTTGATCCAAGATATATTTAGAAGATTAAAATATTTAATTTTTTACTTTTCACTATAAAATTTTAAAATACATACTTTGAACTATCTGTTTTTCTTTCAGGATGCTTCTCCCAAATCCTTCATGAAGAATTGAGATGACAGCCATAATTTTACACCCTATAATGTAGGGATGTAATTTTAAATTAAGAGAATGTCATCCACATATAATACAAAGAATATGACTATAGAACCATTAGTCCATTTATAGATACAAGGCTCTTCTCTATTCTTAACAAAGCCGTACGTTTTGATCGTTTTATCAAAATGCATGTTCTAATTTCGAAAAGCTTGCTTTAGTTCATAAATGAATCTATCATGTTTGCATACTTTAGATTCATTTGTGGATATGAACCCTTCAGGCTATATCATATACACTTCTTCTTCCAGCTTTCTATTAAGAAAATGATTTTGACATCCATTTGTCAGATCTCGTAATCTAAGTGTGCGGTTATTGTAAGTATAATCTGAATAGACTTGAGCATTGCCATAGGAGAGAACGTTTCATCATAGTTAATACCATAATGTTGATGATATTCTTTGACAACTAGACGGGCTTTATAGGTTCCAACCTTTTGTCTGCTCCTCTTTTTTTTAAAATCCATTTGTACCCTATGAGTTTAATCCCTTTGGATGGATCAATAAGTATCCATACACCATTGATCTCCATGGACTCCATTTTGGATTTCATAGTATTAAGCCATTTCTCAGAGTCAGACCTTTGCATGGCATCCATATAGATAATTGAATCCTCATCATTCTCACTAGTTCAATAGGATCACCATCCCAGACCAATAAATCATAGTATCTGTTCGGTTGATGCGGTATCTTATCAAATCTCCTCAAAGGCACCTCTACAATAGGCTCCAAATTTGATTCCTCAATTAAATCTGATTCTGTATGTCCACTCAATGGTGTCGATTTTTCTACCTCACGAACTTCATCAAGTTCAATCTTAGTAGCATCAGTTCTTTCTCTAAGGAACTCTCTTTCCAAAAGACCACCCTATTACTGACGAACACTATTTGTTCTTCAGTGAGGTAGAATAGTATTTTTTATTCTTTGGTACCCTACAAACAAGCACTTATCGGACCTAGATCCAAGCTTATTTGTCTAAATATTTGACATAAGCTAGACATCTCCAAACTCTAAGGTGTGAGAGTACCAACTTACGTCCTGTCCATATCTCATATGATATTTTATTGATAGATTTGCTTGAACCTTATTCAATATATAGTAAGTAGTATCAAGAGTGTATCCCTAAAAGAAGATTGATAGATTCATAAAACTCATCATGGATCGAACCATATCTAATAGTATTCGATTCCTCCTTTCAGACATCCCATTGTGTTGTGGTGTTACTGGAGGAGTCCATTGTGAGAGAATCCCATTCTCTTCTAGATATGTCAAAAAATCACTGGTGACATATTCTCCTCCTCAGTCTGATCGAAGAATTTTAATACTTTTTTCAGTTTATTTTTACTTCACTATGGAATCATTTGAACATTTCAAATGATTCTGACTTATGTTTTATAAGATAGATGTATCCATACCTAGATAGATCATCAGTAAAAGTAATGAAGTAATTATATCCACCTCTGGTACTTGTGTTCATAGGTCCACATAAATCGTTATGTACTAGACTTAGAATATCACTAGCTCATTCACTCTTTTCTTTAAAAGGTGACTTTATCATCTTACCAAGAAGACAGGATTCATAGGTCAGTAATGATTCACAATCATTAATGTCGAGAGTTTCTTCTTTGGTTAATCTGTCTATCATATTCTTGTTAACATGACCTAGCCGACAATGTGAAAGGTAGGTATCACTGATATTATCTATTTTGGATATTTATTAGATAGGTACATTACACTTACAAGCTGTGATAGAAGGTATATGCCATATTTTAATTATCTATATATAATTGTAGTAACATTCAAAATGATATCACAAATATCATCTTTTATTAAAAATTAAAATCAACTTTGGTCAAAAGGCCTACAGAGATGACATTCATCATAAAAGAAGAACAATAATGACAGTCATCTGACATGACAATTTTAGAATAAAAACAAGCAGAATAATTTTTAAAGCTAGAACTGGAATAAGGCTTCCATCTCCAACATTCGAAAATCACTCGCCTTCTCTAAACATTCTACTGATCTGAAGTTCCTACAATGAATTACAAATATTAATTAGACTTCTAGTATCCAATATCCAGGTAGTAGTATTACAGACAGAGAAATTACAGAGAGTTATCATATAAGTACCTTATCTAGAAATAGATTGCTTATTTCTCTTCTTAGGCTTGTTAGGGTCAAGAGAAGCTAAATATTTAAGACAATTCCTCTTTCAATGACCTAATTTTTTGTAAAAGAAGCATTCTACCTGACTCTTATCCACCTTAGACTTCTTGCTCTATTTGGGCTTTGGTGCTATAGTATGAGTTTTATGCACCTTTTTCTTCTTTTCTTTCTTAGAGGACCAGCGACTTGCTGAAGACCCACCTACTATATTAATCAGCTCATTATGGAGCTGATTATCCTTCTCAAAAATCTACAGTAATTCTAGCAAACCATGGTAGTTCACTACAGGCTTAGACATTTTATAATGACTCAAGAAGGGTAGGTAGGATTTGGGAAGCGAGTTGAGAATGGCATCCTTGCCTAATTGTTCATGCAAGAAAAAGTTAGATTTAATCAGACACTCGATTTGCTCGATCATATACAATACATGATCAGTGATCGATGCCCCTCTCACATCTAGATGTTGAAGATAGCACAAGAGATTTTATGTCTCTCAGTATCCTCAGGGGTGTCGAACGACTCATTCAACTTTGAAGCATCTCCTCCAGTTGTGCATCCTCAAACTTATGACTAAACTCATCATTCATGGCAGCCCTCATGATGCAACATATAGTTGTGCGGTTATTGAGCCACTTCTGATAAGTGTCTCTCACCGCACTACATGCATTGGCAGCAGCTTCTTCAGGTGCAAGATCCGTAAGAACATGTAGGATCCTCTCGTACTCCAGAATAATTTTCTACTTTCGATATCAGTTATTGAAGTTAGATCCAGTAAGCTTGTCACTATCTAACAGCGAGCGGAGCGATAATATATTAGCCATTACTTGAAAAAAAAGTAAAAATTATTTTAGTATATGAATTATTTGATCCTAAAGATTTTGACTTTAGTCTAAAGGTTCTTTCATTATTTTATACGAATTGGTAGCTTTTACCTCTAATTTGAAGAATTAGCTTAATTCCTTAGTAGGTACTAGAATCCACATAGACTGCATACGGACTTGAGTGTGGCTCGATCAACCCCTATGCATCTATTGGTAGGTTCTTAACCAATTATTTATTCAAATAATTTCTAATCATATATTTTTCCCCAGGCTTCTCTTCGACAGGTGTGTGGTGCCTCTACTAAATTTTAGTTAGGTCCAACCATTAACATGACCATATCCAGTGCACTTAACAAATGAATGTCCAGGTCTGAGTGTGGCTCGATAACCTAACCATCGATCTGAAAGATACAACGAGATCATCATCTCATGAATAATAATTTCAATACCCAATAAATACTAGGTGCATGGTGCCTCCAATGCTTATTTAGACTATTGGACCTATTATCATCTACCTTAATGGGAGGCTATGAACTAGTTATCCCTATAACTGTGTCATTTTAAGGACCTAATAATTTAGAGGATTTAGTTAATATTTTAAGAATAAGAGAAGAAATTAATCAGTAATTCTAAAATCCTCCCACTAACTTCACCAAGTCATTTAAGAAGACAAAAGACAAACTGATCCAAAGACACCTAAATCAGTCAAACTGATTAATTAACTTAGGTAGCATGGGTAAACTCAAATCACTAAGCAACCTAATCGAAAGCAGATTGACCACATTGGCCAGATAAGTGGAAATCGATGGAGGGTCCTCGTTCTTCCTTAGACACTTACGTAGTTGGCTAGGAAAGAGAATACTCCCAATTAAAAATTCCTTTCAACCACTTGCCTTAGACACCAATTGGTTTATTAGTTTCGATTTGGTCAACCTATAGACTCGGATTTGACCACTGAGCTAACAATCAGGTCTATTTGGTCTAATCAAGGATATAAACTTGGCCAACTACAATTATAGTATTTGATTTAGAAAAAAATGACCTAATCTAATTCAACTCCTAGTTAGATTTAATCAATTTTTCAAATTATTTCATTATCTATTTGATTTTTAATCCTAGATCTAACCTAGTCAAATAGACCGGATTCGTGTTAACCCATTCCCATAAATTCATGTTTAACCATAAATAAATATCTTAAAACTAATTTTTAGATCAAAATTTAGTAACTAAACATGAATAAATTAGATCTAAATCATATTCATGCATCACATACATAATATCAAATTCTAGATCTTAATTAACAACATCATATGTAATATAATTTCAGATCTTAAAACTAATTTTTAATTTTAATATAATGCATAAATAATAATAAATAAATTATAAATCCTTTTAGATCTTATCTAAACTTATTTATGATTAAAATAATTTAAAATTTTTTCACTGTTCTTCTTCATGAGATGTGATCACATCGGCACCCCTATATGTCATAAGAGAACCCGTCGATTGGGTAAGAGAGAAATTTTAATCCCTGCTTGACCGGATAATCACGGTGATTAACTCATTCCGAGTACTGGGCTACTAAGATAAAAATCAGATTTAATTATATTAACATGTGTGGTGAACAGAAAATTTTGGCGTGCACATCTGAACATAATCTATGAAACACAATCTTCATCTAATCTCATTAGATCACAACATTGCATCACATATAGTTTCAGATCTGAACCTAAAATTTATACATCATATAAATCAAATATTTTGGATTTGAAATTTTATAGAAACCTATTCCAAAATAGATATGAACATATAGAAAAAATTTTGGTTATAACTTGTTCTAAATTTGTGCAGAAATCAGTTCAAGATTAGATCTGAAAATCCGTCTAAACAGATTCAAATCAGATCTTGATAAAACTCTGATTTCTAACCTAAAAATCTTCCACAAAAAATTTGTCAAAATAGATTTAAAACTAAGCATAATCAAGTGGTTTATTTGAACAGAAAAATCTGCAATAAATTCTATTAAACAATTTTTAACAGATCACAATCAGGCATTTCAATATGAAAATCTGATCAAAATCAGATCAAAAAATTCAAACAAGTAGGTTGAAAGTATATTTGATTTCATCTAAAAAATTTGGTCACATACCAGATCTAAAAATACAGAGAAAATTAAACTATGCATTCATATCTTGAATCTGGCTCTGATATCAGTTGAAGGAAAAAATCCAATTCAGATCGGATCACTAGGAAGAAATAGAACAGATTTCAAATTTAAATATTCATAACCATTATGACTTACATTGATGCACGGCAGAGATTTGATCAAGCTTGCTGGATGTTCTAGAACTAATTGCTTTGCGAGATCTGAATGCGTAGATCCTCTACTTTGCATGCACACTAGGCACTGTAGGAAAGATGGATAACCTTGGGCATCGCTCCTTCAGAAGGGAAGCAAGGGGAGGTTGTCAAGATCTGATCTCATGGCTAGAGGCTAGGGAGGGATTCTTCACACCAAGAGAGAGCATGTTAAGGACTCTCCATGCCAAGAAACCTTCACCACAAATTTGATTAGCGCTCTCCTCTTTTTTGTTGCACAAAACAAATCTTCCTCATGATGATTTCAGATCTCTATCTCTTGTGAATATGTGGCCACCCCTTCTTACAATTGATGCCCAATATCTGATCCAAAGCCCCAATTGATAAGGACTTTAATTCAAATCAGATTTGAATTAGTTCTTATCCTTATCAACTAAGAGACCCAAGGGAGAATTGATGCCAACTTGCGTGTCATTCCTTCTCACACGGGCATAAGAGGATGGGGTGGAAATTCTATCTCCCTTCCTCTATAATGGTTGGCCAAATAAGTGAGAGAGTTCCAAAGAATAAAGCTCTGTGAACCTAATCCAATTTGATTCAGATTTAGGTTAATTCGAATCTGATTCGAACCAAATTTGAAGAGGCTATTAATCATAATCTAATTAGGATTTAGTTCTAAGTCTAACTTAGATAATTAACCAATTAGTCTTAATTAAATTGAATTAGATCTAATCTAAAGTAATTAAGACTTGAATCCAGTCTCTTAAAATTTTTTGGATCACAGATTAGATCAAATTCATCTCCAAAATCAAACCTGCACCTCATATCCAGTGCTAGCTTGACATAGTCAATGTTTAATTCCATATGACCTATAACTTAATTCTCAATTAAGTAAATCTATTTGTTCAATCAAATCACATACTTCCAAATGGAACACCTAGATTTTAGGTCAATTTTTTCTATGTTGCTTGACTTTATGCGTGACTCCATAGGTTCAAACACTAGTCGATAATATAAAAATAATTTTCTATACTAATCGAAGTGACCATCTAGTAATGATACCTGACATCCGGATAGATCGAATAATTGCAAAACAATATTCAAGAATCATGGCATATGATTACCATATAATTCAATCTTTTGACCCTCAATGCTTAGGATATCTTCAGAATAAACTATCAAACTCTATATTAGCTATCCATATTGTATTTCAACCTTTCAAATCTTGTGATAGATCGCATGGATTACTTTGGCCATGGTTTACTGAATTGAAATACAATGAAACATTATCTCCTATAATCCAGAGGGGTCAATCCCATCTTAACTCACACACAGACTTCGTAAATACTTGATTGTACCCAGTAGCCTTCCATCATGTATTAGAAATACAGATGATCCAGCACTAAAGTACAGTGAGTTGCTTGTAAGTCACCGTGGTGATCTCAGATTGAAGGGATACTTATGTTCATATCTTTTGCGAGCTACTCTTGATAGCAGAGTGCTCCACAGCTGAGTCACTGTTCAGTGATGATATACTCCTACATCTCACCTGCATACCATACCAGTGTCTCCACACTTCTTGGTTATGAGGACAACCAACCCATACAACATACAACAACTTAAACTCGATAAACGTTATTGTTCTATTAATAACGTATCATTTGGTCATGAACATCGTTTAAGAACCATTCGATAAATCCTTATCATCTTTATCGATTGTTTTATAGTTCTAAGTACTTCATCATATAATTAAGAGCTTTAAAAAAAGATATTAAAATATGATGAACTGCTAAAATAATTTTTTTATTCATTTATAATTCATATAGAAGAGCATAATTGTTTACAAGAATTCGATTGGCTTTAGGATATAATTTTAACAATCATGTTAAGTCCAAATATCTATCCATATGTATCTCAATCTGATGATGATGACTCAGTTAATGAACTATTAAAAACTCTTTCTAATGTTCATCCCTGCTCTGTCCAGAGACTCTCTGAGTCATCATCTTATGAGACCACATAGGATGTTCTCTTCTCTTACAAGAAGTGATCGATTACTTGTTGATCACTCACAACCTCCACGCATACTTCACCATACTCAGAAGATTTCATATATGTCTCAGAGAGTCATGCTAGGGAATGAACTAAAGTAGGGATCCATATACATAAGGTACCATGGTGATCTCAGATCTAAGAATCACTTGCACCACTCTCACTGGAGAACCATCTTTTGACATGCTGATAAGGTTCCATCAGATGTTCTTCCTATGGATTAGTTCAATAAATTTATTCTCCAATAAGCACCTATATTCTTGTATTAGTGTCATCACATAAGTGATTATGAGATCAATCACCCTCTCCATCGAGCATACATAGGATATACCAGTCTTACTGACATCATCGATCTTTGACTCGATGATCCTACGACTGTAAATATTTTAGACTGGGGCTATTAAAGTTTTAGGTCTCACTAGTATAATCTCATCATGATTCTAAAATCATTGCCCTAATCTATGGGGTTCGTCATAATTATAATTAAATATGATACAATAAATGATGAAACACAATATCTCATAGAAAAATAATCAATATCATGCATATAAGTAAGAAGATAATACAGAATAATCCCATCACATCATCCATGTGATTGACTTGTAGGGCACTATTCTTTCAATCTCCCATTTGTACTAAAGCCAATCACCCTTATATCTGATGCCCGTGCAATCAAGGTGACGATCACACTGCTGCTGTGACAAGGTTTAGTGAATAGATCCCTTATGCAGTTCTTTATATCAACTCACTCTATGATCACATCATGAATGAGGTGAAAGTGCTTTAAGATGTGTGTGAGTTTCTAGTAAGACCACACCCAACTCAATGATGAACCCTTTCATCAGAAGACTTTCCATAGCAATCTTTATTTACAGCAATATACTGAATCAACTACAATTTATCATTTGGAACTCTTCCAATTTACTGCTCCTCTAGTACTTCCCAAGTACTTGAAATTTTTTTTTATTGATTTTCAATGATCCTTTACTAGATCTGCCTGAAAACTAATAGCAAAGCATAAACCACATCAAGCTTGGTACATAGCATACATGGATAAGTAAATACTTTACACCCATCTATGTTGAACCTTTTCAACATAAAATTAATGTACTTAGACTAGGACAAGCCTAGCACCCACTTAGATCTATCTCATAGATCTTTATACCAAGTATATAGGATGCTTCATCTAAGTCTTTCATGAAAACTTTTATGATAAGCATATCTTGACCGATAGAAATCTTGAGATGTTATTCTCAATGAGCAGTATGTCATCCACATACATAACCATGAAGTCAGTGAGACTCCCACTTATCTTCTTTACACATATGGTTCATCGATAATTTGATAATGTCAAACAATTCGACTGTCTCATCAAAAATGGACGTACCAACTCCTCAATACTTGCATACCAGATTTGCTCTCCCACTAAAGATAAATCTCTCTAGCTGATATACAGCAATAGCAAGCAAAATTTGAGTGGATATTTTCGTTAGCAACCTATTGGGTCATACCCATAGGTACATCAACCATAGTTCGTACTGAAGAAAAAAATTTGATCAGGGTCAGATCATCAGGGTGCATCTAAAAATTTTTATTCTAAATTTATAACCTTTATAAAATTATAACTTATATGTAGTGGATTCAATAAAGAAGGGATCAAGAATCTTGAGATTCTTTAATCTGATACCTTGCGAGGCCTGGATGTGCAGACCCTCTACTTCACACACACGCCAGACTTTGTAAGAAAGTAGGATGAACTCTCGAGACATCTCACCTTCTGAAGGAAACAAAGGGAAAGAGGTGATCTGATTTCCTCTCAAAGGGATGCCTATGAAAGCCCCTTGACGCCCAAGAAATTGGCACCAAGAAGACCACCACGTAAGGAAGAAGGATGCCTTCTTTCTTGTTGTTGCACAACCTATCTAACTCATGGTGTTTTGTTCTTTTGTCGCACAAAAGTTTTCACCATCACTGATAGTTAGAGCCCTCCCTTTAAATAGATGTGGGATGCCCATATCTGATTAGGACTTTTAATTCAAACCAATTTGAATTAGTTTCAGCCTTATCAAATAAGGAAACCTAAGAGAGAAAGGAGAGTGCCAAGCTTTGTGTGTGAGCTCTCTTCACGCATGTATGGAAAGGAGCAGAAATAAATCAGTGCCCACTCCCTCCTTTAGTTAGCCACTTCATGAGAGAAAGTCCAAGGGTTTTGGGACTCTTTGGTTCTAAACCAATTTAGCTCAAATTTGATCCAATTTGAATCCAATTCGAACTTGATTCAAACCAAACTTGAAAAGTCTATTAATCCTAATCTAATTAGGATTTTGATTCAAGTCTAATTTAGATTTTTAATTTAATTAGTTTTAATTAAATTAGATCTAATCTGAAATTAATTAGGATATAAATTTAATTTTTCATAAATTTTTTGGATCACTGATCAGATCATTATCATCTTCAGAATTAAACCTACACCTCATATCTAGTGCTAGCTAGACATAGTTAACTATTTAAATCCATATGACCCTTAACTTAATTCTTAATTAAGCTAATATATTTGTTCAATCAAGTCTCATACTTTCAAATTGAACACATAGATATTAGGTCAATTCTTTCCTACTTCACCTGACTTTGTGCGTGACTCCATAGATTTGAACACTAAGCCGATAGCACAGGAATAATTTTCTATACTAATCAAAGTTACCATCTAGTAATAATTTTCGACGTCCAGATAGGTCGAATGTTTGCAAGATAATATTCAAGAACCTTGAAATATGATTATCATATAATTCATCCCTTTGACCCTGAATTCTCAGGATGACCTAGAATTTAACTGTCAACCCTGGATGAGTCACCATATTATATTTCAACCTTTCAAATCTATCACATGGATTATCTGTTAGAAATTATGTCCCAAAGTCAATTGTCAGTCTGTTGATGATTGTGCTTATATTTATAAATTATATATAATTTTATTAATAAAATTATTTGATTTTTTTATCACATTTTGTCCATCTTCTTTAAATTTTTGTATTGTGATGAAGTTCTTAAAACTATATTTAATTGATAAAGAAGGATTTATCGTTTAGTCCTTAAAACATATTCACGATCAAATGATATACTGTTATAGGACGATAGCAATATCAAGTATAGGTCATTGCATACCATGTGGGTTGGCTGTCTTCTTAACCAAGGAGTGTAGAGACACTGGTATGGCATGCAGGTGGAATGTAGGAGTACATTTGCACCAAACATGATCAATTGCAGACTACTCTGCTGTCAAGAGTAGCTCGTGAAGGGTATGGATATAAGTGTCTCTTCGATATGAGATCATCATGGTGACTTGTCAGTAACTCACTGTACTTTGATGTCAGACCATCTGAATTTTTAATTCAGTGATGAAAAATTTTTGGACGCAGTCAAGTACTTATCAAGTCAGTGCATGCATCAAGATAGGATTGACCCCTCCAAATAAGTAGGAGTTAATGTATCAGTATATTTTAATTTAGTAAAATCTTAACCAGGATAATCCATGTGATGGATTTGAAAGGTTAAAATATAACGTGGTTGACTATTTTAGAGTTGATAGTTAAACCCTAGGTCATCTTGAGCATTAGGGTCAAAGAGATGAATTATACGATAACCATACGCCAATAGGTTCTAGAATGTTGCTTTGCAATCTTTTGGCCTATCCAGATATTGGGTCTCATTGCTAGATGGTTACATCAATTAGTATAGAAATTTATTCCTATGCTACTGGCTTAGGTTTGAACATATGGGGTCATACATATTAGAAGATTCAATTTGATCATATGGCTGAAGGGTCCCACTGGATTGGGACTCTAGAGGAGAGTCCCACTAAACTGGGACTCTGTTGTTAATAGAAATTTATTAGTAATTAGATTACTAATTGACTCAATTTGATTAAGCAAAGAGGTTCGGATCAAGTTTAATTGAATTGGATTTAGTTTGACTTGGATAGGGTTTGATTAGATCCAGTCTAATTACAAGAAAACTTGTTCCTGATTTGATCAAGACTTGGGTTCAGTTAATTTCTAATTAGGTTAGAAATTTATTAAGAAGATTGTATTTCTAATTAGATTAGATTCTTTTCTCTCATTGAATCTAAATCAAATTTGATTTGGATTGGAATCAAATTAGAAATGAAGAGTCCTAGCCAACTGGGACTCTCTCCCTTGCGCATGCCCTAGTCCACGCCATTCCTTAACAAAAAAATATGTTTTGCATGAGATTTTTGGGCATGAGAAAGGAGGGCACAGAGAGATGTGGGCAGCACTCATGATGAGTCATAGACCTTATCTCTTTCCTGATTTGAATTTGATCCATCAAAGATAAGGAGATAAGATGGAAATAAATCCTGGTTTCTTGGAAACTTTGGGTGGTGCCAAAAATATTTCCATGCGTGTGTTGGAATATTGGTTGGTGTGAGAAAGATCTAATTTCTTTCTCACACCATCACATAATTTTACAAAATTTGGGATGCCCCATATGGTGGTTGGCGTGGAGATAGTTGGTGCCTCTTCCTAACCCTAAACCCTAGCCCCATCATTTAAAGGGGGTCCAATAGTTGGACGTCTCATAGAAATAGTTGAAAATTGATTTCTTCTATATAGCTCTCTCCTCTCTTCTCTTCCTCCATTAATTTTCTCCCTCTCTAGAGTGTCTAAGAGATCAAGAGAAGAAGAAGAAGATTAGCCATCAAAGATCTTCGCGAGCTAGCACTCCCGAGGAGACTGATCAGCAACCGTTCTTCGTGTGGACCATCTGTAGAGGTCGGACATCTTTGTGCAGCTGCGAGCAATCTAAAAGAGCTCCTATCCATGTGATATAAATATGGAGATCAGCAACCCACACTTCAATAATGAGTTCTGAACTCGTTAGATCAGATTTGATTGAATCTAAGGGTTAGATCTAATCTAGGGCATCGATATGATCGATGCAGATTTTTATTATTTAGAACTTAATCTCATATTTATGTTGGAATTCGGGGTTTAGTGCTTGCATATGTATTTCAAAACTTTATTTTTTAAACACCACAATAGAGAACAAGATTAAAATACTTTTAATCTGAATTATGCATGCATGAAAATATAAACCACATGGATCTATTCATATGCTAAAATTAATATATGCTGAAATTCAAATTATGATCAAATCACATACATATTTTGTAATTCTTTTCTTCAAATCTGGATCTGAATGAGAAGAGGTTCTCTCTTAGCTGCACAAGTATCCGACCTCTATGAGTATCCACTCAAGATCAGCCTGGAACAGTCCTCTTTAATCTGAATTTTTCTTCTCTAAAATTCAACTACTGAATCTGAACGAAGCCAGAATCGTGATCAACACTTTATCTCTTTCTTTGATCTTCTTTTTTTCCTCTTCTCTAGAGTTTCTTCTTGCTATGTGCTGCTACCAGATGTTAGAAATTAGTAAGGAAGAGGCACCCAATAGCCTTGGGTGTGGAACACCTTGGGATGTGCATCCCAAGAGAAGGGGCGTGTAGAACGTCCAAGAGAGAAGAGAAAAGGGGAGGAAGAGAGGGTGTGGAGACCTTCTATGGGTATGGAGGCTGGTGGTTTGGATGCTTTAAGGACCTTAGGAGAGGTCCCTT
>KE507218.1:20827-32365 GCA_000441515.1 Elaeis oleifera
ACCCAATTGAACTATTAAACCTAATCTAATTAGGTATCAAATAGTTTTGATCAAATTTTAATCAAATTAAAAATTAATTGAGTTCAAGTCTTGATCATATCAGGAATCGAACACCCTTAGCGATTATGTCATCTCATAACCTAATCGGGTCAAACCAAATTAAACCTAATTCAATTAGATTCGATCCAAACCTCAATACTTAATAAAATTAAGTTAATTAACAATCTAATTACTAATCAATTCTCTCATAATTTATCAATAATTAGCGAATTGATTTATTGCAACTTTTGAAATAGGGTTAATCATCAATGGAATTGACTGTTTTACCCTAGAATGATTCTTAATCATTGATCAGCCATATGATCAGTTAAAAATTTCTTTTGAGTATGACCCCATAGGTTCGAACCTAAGTCGGTAGTATGAAAATAATCTTCCTATACCAATCAAAGTGACCATCTAGCAATGATATCCGACGTCTGGATAGGTCGAAAGATTACAAAGCATCATTCAAGAATCTTTTGGCATATGGTTACCGTATAATTCATCCCTTTGACCCAAATGCTCAAGGTGACTTAGGGTTTAACTGCCAACTCTGATATGATCATCCACATTATATTTAATTTTTAAAACCATCACATAGATTATCCCGGTCAAGATTTTACTGAATTGAAACACACTGATATATTAACTCTTACTTATTCGGAGGGATCAATTCCATCTTGACTCACACACCGACTTCGCAAGTACTTGACTATGCCCAGAAATCTTTCATCACTGAATTAGAAATTCAGATAGTTCGGCATCAAAGCATAGTGAGTTGCTTGCAAGTCACCATGATGATCTCAGATCGGAGGGACACTTATACTCATATCCTTCGCGAGCTACTCTTGACAGCAGAGTACTCAACAATTGATCACATTCAGTGAGATGTACTCCTATGTCTCACTTGTATGCTATGCTAATATCTTCACACTCTTTGGTTAAGAGGACAATCAATGTACATGACACACAATGATCTATACTTGATATAGCTATCATCCTAATAATAGTATATCATTTGGTCATGAACTTAAGATTTAAGGACTAAACGATATATCTTCCTATATTGAATCAAATAATCCTAAGGACTTCATCATATAACAAGAGTTCAAAATGAGATGTACACAGTGATGAGAAAATCAAATAATATTTATTAATTTAATAATTTATATATAATTATAATGATAAGCACAACCGTTAACAGACTGATGATTAACTTTGAAACATAATTTCCAACACTTTCCCTGAAGGCAGGACTCACAAACTGGATAAGATTCGAAACTCAATGGCCTCAGAAGGCTATTTTCTCCAATTTGTTAAGTCTGTCCTCTCCAATATGGCCTAGCCTAAGATGCCATAGATACTTTTAGCTAATCTTATTTTAAGTCTTTTTGACCTTACGGCACTCACAAGTTACTCGTTATGGTTAACACTCACATCCATATGCAAATGATAAAGACTATCTATCAAATAGACACGTGCAATAATTTTTTTTTCAAAATAAATTGAACACAGATCTTTATTAAATAAAATTAAATTATCCTATACCATCATAGAAATAAAATTAAATTTCTACTGACTAGAGGTACAAATAATAAATTTTCAAAAGCAAACTAAATCCTAATAGTACCTTCAAGAATAGATCCCGATGGCTACAGCAGCAACTTTTGCTCCATTACCGACTCGAAGAGTAATCTTGCCTTCCTTAGTCCTCTAACTTCCTCTGGATCCTACATAAAAGTGTACAAATGAGCACTCGAACTAGAATCTAAAATTCAATTAGAAGAAGAAAAACCGTTAGATTAGTTTTAATAACGAGCAATTTAGACGTACTTTCAGAAGATGCGTCCTTCTTCTTATTCTTCACTATGGCTAGGTATGTAGGACAATTTCTTTTCCAGTGGCCTTTGACATTATAGTAAAAATATTTTTCCTTGTCGTTGGCTTTCTTTAGAGCTTTCTTCTTCTTCCCACTCTTGATCTTTTGCTTCTTCACAGGTCTTTTATTCTTCTTCTTTCTGGTAGACTTTCTCTTAAAAGAAGCCTGCTCCATAGGAAGAACTCTTCCCTTGAACTTTTTAAGGTACCCTCAGCTATCACCAACATATTCAACAACTTGGTCAAGGTGCTATCAATCTTATTCATACGGTAGTTCATGATGAACTGCTCATACGAATTAAGAAGGGACTATATGATCAGATCTACTTGCAGTTTCTTGTCCATATTCATTCTGAGCTTCTGAAGCTCTTCAATGTCTTTGATCATTATCAGAAAATGATCGTGCATAGACTGTCCATCACGTATTTTGCTCTAAAAACTCTATAGGAGACTTCAAAGTGAGTCATGCGACTCTGCTCACCATACAACTCTTACAAGTGAGTCAGAATCGATCTGGCAGTCTTTATATCTTCATGCGGATGTTGAAGATCATTAAACATAGATGTAAGAATGTAACACCTAGCCCTGTTGTCTTCATCCAACCACTTGTCAAGTGTAGCTCGTTGATCAGAGGATGGATGAGCTAGCAACACAGGCATCTCCTGGTCTAGGACATGGGTCAATTTCTCAGATCTGAGAATGATTTTCAAGTTCTTGAGTCAGTCTTTGTAGTTCAATCCGGTCAATCTATTGGTGTCAAGAATTCTGGCTAGAGGAATTGAATTTGACATGGTTAATTAACTGCAGAGAGAAACAATTTTCAATTAGATCTTTGTACTTCTAAATATTTGTTATAAGGATTTTAATAAACAAACAAGACTCCTACTATTTCTACGAATCTCTTACACTCCTTGGGTGGAGAAACGGAAACCTATATGCGATTAGTTTCTAGTAGGTACTGTGCTCCCACTGATTCATATGCACCTCATCTAATAGTTATTGGTGATGCATGAACCAATGAGTGAACAATACTTTATCCATTGCTTCACTAAGCAAGATGCAGCAAGTTTGGTCATTAAGTTCTGTGGCCTCACCTAACAGTTATTGGCATATTTTCTAGTTAAGTCAGACCTACCATTTACCAACGGATGCAAAGACATCATTGGGTCACTCACCTAATAGTTATTGGGCCCAACTCCATCTTTACCTCGGGGCATCTAATGCCATAGAGTGGTTGTGCCCCCCCGATGCAACCGAACCACTGTGATTAGCCGAGAATGATCAATGCCAGAAAGGCACCCACATCTCTACAATGGTGGAAGACCACTAGACTTAATATTTGATTGAGGAGATTTAGGTTCAGGTCTCTTCCTTAATTAGTCATAACGGTTATAACAAACCTAATGGTATGGGCTAGCTCGAATAAACAAGTAACCTAATACAAAATATAATATCTCAAAATGGCCAGATAAGTTAAGATATGTAGGGATACCCCTTTGCTTTTCT
The DNA here is from genome assembly GCA_000441515.1 of Elaeis oleifera. Taxonomy (NCBI): domain Eukaryota; kingdom Viridiplantae; phylum Streptophyta; class Magnoliopsida; order Arecales; family Arecaceae; genus Elaeis; species Elaeis oleifera. The sequence continues at coordinate 24,251 of KE507218.1, forward strand.
TAGACACTAATGAATTGACTAGATCAGATAATGGAATCAATTAAATAATCACTATCTATGTACTTATCTTAGACACCAAATTGATTGATTAGAATCAATCAGGTTAGTCTATTGACCCGGGCTCGATCCACTGAGCCCAATTAGATCTTAAGTTGATCGATAACATGTGGCTGTTCATTGATCTGATCAAACTATAACTAATTAGATTGGTCATGAGCACACTTTGATCTAATCCTAATCAACATTTGATTTGGTTTGATCAACCGTTCAAACTAGACCTAATTGAGCTACCTATATCCTTAACCCCATATTTTATGCAATTGAAATTTATATCTTAAATTCATAATTTTAGATCTTTAATTTCAAATCTTAATTTTAATTAAGTGTATTATGACATAGATTTAGTTTAGATGTCAAATTAATTTTAATCTAAACTAATTTGGATTGCATCATATGTAATTTTGCTATCAACAGACTCGAGTCACCTCACCCTGAAACTAGGGTTGACTTGTTTATGATGAATAGAAATTGTAAACCCATGCCTGCATAGATTTAGTCAACTCATACACAAATGAGCTGACTCACCAGGGTCTTGAATCGACTCCAACAAGATGAGTCAACTCGTCAAGAACTCGAGTCGACTCAAACTGAGTCCAAGTTGACTCGACAGGCAAGGCAGCTTCAATTTTAAGATTTCATGCAAAATAGATCCTAAGGTTTCAGATCTTGGATTTTGCAAAAATTAATTTCAGATCATGTGCGAACAAATTATATATCACATATATAATTTTATAATCTAAAATTAATTAAAATATATATCTAATATGTATGCAAACAAAACTAGATCTAAAACCTATATCACATGCATCTAGGATCTTCAGGCTACTAGAAATTTAATCCAACATATCAAAATATGTGATCTACTAAATTTCAAATTAGATTATCTTTCATGTATCAGATATATAAATAATAAATCAAATCATATATTTATAAAATTAGGTTCTAAATATAAAATTTTTAGATCTACTAAACTACGATGTTCTATATCATTCTAGGACAACTTTTGAGCATAACAAAGTTATGCCAGAGTAATCTTATTTTAGAATGATATCAAATTTATAAAATAATATATATCTAATTTTCATAAATTAAATTTAGATCTAAAATTTATTTAAAATATGTTAAAATGATGTGGCTCTAATACCACTATTAGAACAGGCTGATTCGCAAGTATAGATCTATATAGTTACGGTAACCATAGCAGAAGTAGATTTTAAATATTTTAATTTAATCTAATCATGCTGATTTGAAATCATAATCAAGCTTAAGATTATCTAACATGTATAAATAAATTTATGAATATAGATCTAAAATTAGAAACAGTGAGAAGAAGGTATACCTGATCGCTTTTTCCTCATCCTTTGTCGAATCGGATCCTGTGGATGTTTGGGATTGCTGTCATAGCCGTGTAAGCATCCGACCTCTGTTAGTATCTACATAGAGATATCTCGATCAGAACTCTAAAACCCTTAGGGTGCTAGCTCCCTTGCAGGCTTCATTCTTCAGCTTGAATTAGGCTACTTTACTTGATATCACTTGAAGCAGCCCTGTATAGGATCTTGGGGATTGATCTGAACCACTATGAAAAATCAAAAAAAATTTTCTTGATTTCTTTTTCTCTATCAAATGCTCTCTCTCAAATCTCTATCTGATGTGGAATAGGGGCGTGGAAGAGAAGGGATGAGAGGTGGTTGGCATAGAGAAGGAAAGGGGGTGTGAGGTAGTTAGCGCACAAAAACACCCGATCATTTTTCTCAAGACAAAACCCATCCCCTTTTATAATTTTGTCATACAAAATTATCTTATTTCCTATGCAAACAATTGATAAGAACTAGTTTGAATTAGTTAGGCTTTATCTCTATCCAAATAGGTGTCCTAACTAATCAAGAAACATCAAGAAACCACCTCTCTATTCCCCTTCATGCGCATGTGCACAAAAGTAATGAGAAAAATCACCACCCACTCCTCTTTATAGTCAATCAAATGGAGAGAGAAGCCCAAAAAATTTGAGCTCTAAGGGTTAGAGTCAATTTGGTTCAAGTTGGGTCCCAATCTGGTCTAAATTGAGTTTGAATTGAATCAAATTTGAAAGACTGTCAAATCTGATCCAATCAGGCTTGAAATCTAAATCTGATTTGGATAATTGAATCCAATTAGTATTAAATTAAATCAAATATAATTAAATTAAATTAAATTTAAATTAATTAAAATTTGATCCATAATTTAATTAGCTCTAATTAAATTATAATATTTATAATTAAGTCCCTATGCTAACAATTAGCAATTGTTGAATCTGTAACACTTATAAATTAACAATTTTAAATCCAAACCATCAATCAAATTGATAATTCAAATTTGATTTAAGCTATTGATCAGGTCAAACTCTTTTTGTGTATGACCCCTCAGGTTCTATTCTATCTGATAGTAAGATATACCATGATTTCTATCAAAGTATCATCGAAACTCCTTTCGATGGACCAGAATAATTCTAGCTCACCTCAATAAGGATTATTGATCCAAAAATAATCCTAGTGAGTTCTCACAATCCACCAGTGATGCCTAATAGCATGTAGTAGTAACTTAACAGAATAAAAAAATATGAACTCCTAGGTGCAGTGATCATGTGATTCAGTCCCTTTATCGTGAGTCTCGACTAGACGGAGGTCATAAAGAACTCGTCAAATCCCATCATCAGTCATATGCCAGATTGACTCAACTCGAGTTTACTTATGAATTTCATAAAAATTTTGTCTAGTATTCCACTTGGTTCGGCCAAAGACTTTCTAAACTCAGTCTTGCTAATCACATAGGACTTCTCCTTTTTATCAAGGTCGATAGGTTCCATCTAGGTGCATCCTATTCTAACAGTGAACTTGAACTTACTGTAACCAACATATACAGTAAGAATCCGAATGGCTAGGGACCAAGAAAATATGCAGTCAAACTTAGTAGCCTCATTACGAATAGCCAATGACATCGTAGGTCAAAGGACCACTCACACCACTACAGCATCGAGAAGATCACTGACGAGTGAGTAGATATCCAAGTGATTTCTCATATTGGTCATACTCAGTGCAAGTTATTCTCTAATAACTATTTGCACTCTCACTCCAATATCACCACACCGTAGACTCGAGACTTGTCTGTCCATAAAGGAGATGATCCGTGCATCAATTTTAAATAGATTGGTTACTGTCTTTCATGACGATCCTTTGATCGGGAGCTTTTAGAAACTAATCACTAATAATATATATCTCAAATTCTCAATATCTTGAGAATATACAATATCATCTTTATTAATTTTTAGGATAAATCATGGACACATAAATATGATTGAAAATAAAATATCTTTTATGATAATAAAGTTTTACAAGTACAAGAATAGGTCCTGAAAATATATAATGTATCTATCAATAATTAGCTTCTAGGGTACATATCTAACAACTAGGACATCTAATTTTACATATCATATATGTAACATACAAAAATTTAGAAATAATCTAAATCACTTCAGATCTAATCACTACTTTAGATCACATCTAAATCAGATCGTAAACATCTCATACCTCAAAATCAGATTATAAATCCAAAATAAATCATAAAACCCTTTAGATCTCATCTAAACTTATTCATGATTTAAGTATTTAGATCAGCATGCACTTGAACAACCTTTTCACTATAACCTCTTATAGTAGGACAATCTTATAACCAGTACGTGCGATCTAAAATAATTATTTTTAGATCTTTATGCATCCATGATTATCTCAAAAAGAACTTAAGCTTTGATACCAATTGAAAGAAAGCTAAGATAGTTTATGCATGGATTTTAAAAAAATTTACACAAGTGGAAGCCAACTAGATTAAACTATTTAATCTACCATGCACTAGATCTAATCAAAAACTGCCTAAGCATGGATCTTATGACATGAAACATGCATGCATAATCTGAAAATAATATCTAAAATATTAGATCTAATCTAATATATGATAGACATCAAATCTCTATACCTGAGTGCGGGCGAAGATCACCGTAGTTGAAGATCGAGGGGTTGTATGTTGCTCCTAGCTGCATACGCATCCGGTCTCTATAGGTATCCACACGAAGCATGATCAGATTGACCTCCTTGGAGTACTAGCTCCTTACAGAGATCCTTGAAGGCTGATCAATAGTGGAGGAAAAGATTGGTGGAAGAAGATAAGAGAGAACCCCTTCTCTCTTAATTTTCCTCTCACCCAAAACCCTGATGCCATCCGAAAGGTAAACCCCATGCCCAAAGAGGAGACCCCTCTCCTCAATTTTTCTCACACTCAATATGGGGTGTCCAACTATTGGACCCCTTTTATAGGGAGGAGGGCCTTAGGGTTTATAAGGAGGTGCTACACATAAAAGCCTGCCCACATCGAAAAGAAGCTGCTCTATAGAGTTATGATGGCACAGCAGAAGCATGAATTTCAAAACTTTTGCATAATAAAATCCTAATTAAATAAACCTAATTCAGGACCTTCTTGATGATTAACAATCATATACATAAACATGCATAATAATATGGAAGGTATAAAGGAATATCTATATCGTTAAATCCAAAATTCCAGCAGAGCTTCCACCAGACGCCCAAGTATTCGCCCGCCAACGACGATCCACATAGGGTCTTGATGAAGACATAAGCTCCTTAATCAGGATCCTCCCACTAAATTCTTTCTCTAAGAATTCTTCTGGGCAGCACAACCCCTAGGCTTCCTTCCTCTCCTCCTAGCCTTCCTTTATCTACCTTTTTTGTCTCTTTGTCTTTCTTAATTCTCTTTCTAGGCTCTTGTCCTAAAATTAGACTTATCTTAATAAGAGAAGGAAGAGGATAGTTGGACAATAGGGAGAGTGGTAAGAAGAAGAGATAAAGATTTTTTTGGATGATTTAGAACTCGGAGCACCCACCTATTTATAGTTGGCGACTGGATGTCTTCCGTGCCATCTCGCGCCCATCTGGTTGATCTATCTCACGCCCACTTGAAGATATCATGCCTATCCAAAGAATTCTCACACCTCCCCATATTTGTCATGCCTATCTGAAACCTTCATGACACTTAGAAAGCAATTGAGAAATAATCCAAGAGTCGCTTCATGCAAAAGGACTCTTTGGAAAAATTTCTCCATTGCTTTCCGATGTGTTGCGAAGTTCCGTAAGTGGTGCCATCTTAATCCAAGGGCTGGAATCCACTTGATAGCCATCTAATGTCCAAGATAAGAGGTGATACTTCTGATTTGTGCATGGAAAATAAGAAGGGAATTGAAGAATTATTTGGCGTGTAAGATATTTAAGAATCCATAACCACTTGGACTCTAAGTCCAAGTGGTGCCATGGATAAGAAAGGGGCGGCTAGGTTCAGATCAAATCAATTTTGATTTTCATTCTTTATCCATCCAACTAACCATCTTAAGGCCGACCAAAACACCATGCCTAAGGTGGAATCAGCATGGAATGAAAGGATAGGAAGAAGCACTCCATAAAATGTGCCGTACAAAAACATGCGCTAAGAAAGAATACTCCACATGCCAAGAGAGAAACTCTCTGGTGCGTGGGAAGCCCAGTGTCTGGCGCTAACAACCCTGACTTAATCAGCCAAAGGTTAACCCAAGTTTAACCCATAACTAGTTTGAGTTTAATTGGATTTAATTAACCCAACCAGGAACTAATTTTGAATCCGATTCGAATATGGAAGTTAGGGTTTGCAATATGTGCTAGCATGTTCATCATGCATGTAGGATTTCAGGGACAACATGCACAGTGGAAGGATAATAGATTTTAAAATTAACTATGAAATCTTAAATATTAAACCCTTAAACCAGTACCTCCTTAATGATTAACAATCATATATAACATATTCATAACAAAATTCAAGCTATAGAAGAATACCTGCAATGCTTATTCCAAAACTCTAGCAGAACTTCTACTAGGTGCCCAAGTGTTCATCCTCCAACGGTGATCCACACAGGGCTGTGATTAGGATACCAACTCTTTAGGATAATTTTCCTCCAAAATTCTCACTCTGAGAATTTTCTTGGACAGTAAGATCTCAAGACCTTCTTCCTCTTCTCCTAGCCTTCCTATCTCTACCTTTCTTCTCTTCTTGTCTTCCTTATATCTCTTTTCAGACCCTTGTCCTCAAATCGAACTTATCCTTACTATTTTTAGACTTATCCTAACAAAGAAAGGAAGAAACTAATTGGATGATAAGGAGAGGATGTAAGAAAGAAGAGATAAGAGAGAATTCTGAATGAAATGAATCCCCGACACAGCCCCCTTTAAATAGTTAGTGACGGGATGCTCTTAGAAATGACTCGCACCCTCTTCATGCATCATCTCGTGCCCATCCAAAATTTCTCATACTCCATGACAAATCCCACACCCATCTGGAAGCTTTGACACATGGCAATCATCGAAAAAAAATTGAGAGATGCTTCACGTAGAAAGACTCTTCGAAATATTTTCTCGATGTTCTCCGATGCGTCGTGAGGCTTCACTGGGTGCAATTTTCTCCACTACACATTAGCACTTTTGGCCATCCAATAGACCAAAATGGAGGCACTAATTCCATGATGGCATGGAGAAAATTCTGATATGAGAGGAAGCATGAATCAATTTTAAGAGTCCTCAACAGATTGGACTCTATATTAGGCGCATAGATAGATTTGGCTAGGCTTCAAACTTTAACCAATTTTCTCATTTAAACCACAAAGTGTTTTAGCCATAGAAGGACTTCTCTGCACCTAAAATCAGATCAAAATTCTTTGAATATTATTTCAACATGGAATAAAATGGATAAGGATGAGAAAGGCATCCCATCTCATGGGACGCCACTTGGTCTTTGCACTCAAAACACATCCCATGTGCAAGAAAGAATTCTTGATGAATGAGGACCTGGTTATATGGAACCTAATCCCTGGTTCATGTAGCCATTGGTTGACCCAACACAAACTCAAAATTGCTTTGACTCAATTTGAATTTAATTAGCACAATCTGGAATCAATTTCAAACCTGATTCAAAACAAAGAGCTAGGATTTGCAACATATGCTAGCTTGTCTATTTTGCAAATATGATCTAATCCAATTAAACCCCTGATCAATTTTTTTGTGTGTGATCCATTGGGTTCCACATCTAGTTAGTAGTGGATCCGAGTGTATGTCGATCTGATTTGATTAGAATTTAATCTAACCGATCTTGGTCCAATCGAGCTAACCCGATTTCAGCAATTAGAATCTTTTTAATTGATGATCGAATTAAACTCTTTAATTCGATCAAACTCACAAGATAAAATTGATGTCTAGTAATATATCATATCTAGTTAAAAGATATAGAATTTTAATAGAAATATCAAAATATCTTTTAGTGGAAAGCTACTGTGTCATTCGATCCTGTGATCACTCTGCATCCCGAATATGACTTTGGATATGGAATGATATCAAATCCAATATCATATTCATATTTTTTTAATCTATAATTATGATTTGATTAATAAATATTAGAAATTTTGCTAATTTTCATCTCACTTTGATCAAAGAATTCCTGAATCATCAATCGATTAGAGCAAGTAGGATGTGATCTCCTCTTACCAGGAGTGATCGATTCCATGTTGACTTACTCACAACCTTCATATACATTTCACCATATCCAAATCACCACATACATGACTAAGTCATGAATGAGTATGAACTAAATACGGATTATATATACAAGATTCTATGGTAGTCTCAGATCAAAGGATTATATACAGAACTCCTACTATAAGAAATATCTTTTGATGGGTAAGTAGATTCTATAAGATGTTTCGTAAGTTGGATCAATTCAGTAAACTTATTCTCTAATGAGCATCCATATTCTTATATTAGTATCTCATACAAGTAACTTATGAGATCAGCCACCCTCTCCATCGAGCATACATAGGAAGTGCTAGTTTATCTGAAACATTGATCTCCTACTCAATGCTCCTATGACTAGGAATATTCTAAATCAGAATTTTTAGAATTTTAGGTCTCATAGGTATGATCTCATCATAACCCT
>KE507220.1:60573-70745 GCA_000441515.1 Elaeis oleifera
AATGAATTCATTCTCTAATGAACACTTACATCCTTATATTAGTGTCATACACAAGTAATTGTGAGATCAATTACCCTCTCAACCAAGCATACATAGGATGTACCAGTCTTACCGAAAACATTGATCTCCTACTCAATGTTCCATCGACTAAGAATATTTAAAATTAGGATTTTAAGATTTTAGGTCTCACTGGTATGATCGCATCATAACCCTAAACCATAGCCCTAATTATGGGGTTCATCATAAAAAATAAGATGCAGCATGTGATGAACTAAATGTCTTTATTTATTTAAAACATCAGTACATGAATTGTCGAGAAATAAAAAGAATATCCTTCAATTTATATATTTTGATTGGCTTATAGGGCATATTCCTTTCACACTTAGTACTAGTTATTCTCTAACAACCACCTGCACTCTCGCTCCAGTATCCCTACACCATAGATTCGAGACATCTATCTGAAAGAAGTGATCCGTGCACCGATCTGTCAAGATTAATCATCATCTCCGTGATGATTCTATGATCAGGAACAATTTAAGAATTAACCATCAATGACACATACCTCAAATTCTCAACTCTTTGAGAATATGTGTCATCATCTTGTTAATTTTTTAGACGATTCATGGATACATACAGCATGAATGGTTATAAAACTATCTGTTAAGTATAAAATCATGTCTTAAAAATATAATATGCATGAGCCATGATTGACTTCTAAGGTATATATCTAACAGAATTAAAATGCACGTATATGCTTTTCAATATATATAGTTTGTGCCATTAAACAAAGCAGGTCTGTTTATTGATTGCCTTTTAGCAATTGATACACCAATTTGGCTGCCATCAAATCTTATACCCCTAATCATTATATCAAAAGAGGTTGAATACTAAATTCTGATACCACTTATTGTCTAGATAGATAATCCAAGAGGGAGGGTGAATTGGATTTTTGAAATTTAAAACTTGTTATGCATAGAAATTTACTAAGTGAAACAATGTAGGTGAGAGCTATGCAATATAATACAAGTGTGAAGATGCAAATAATGTGCAATGAAAAGAAGAAATAAGGCACAATCAAATATAAGATTTTTATAGTGATTCAATGTCAAACTCCACACCAACATCCACTCCTCAAGTCATCCTTAGAAATTCTACTACAATCTTTTCTAGATTATAGCTTGATTATTTTCCTAAGCTCATAGTTAAAATCCAATTGATTCTTTTAGTAAAAATCAATAAAAACTATTCTCTCAAGCCAATCCTAAGCTCACACGATAAACACTTCAATTTAAGGCTTGGATGGGTCTATCCCTAAGTTTCAATCTCAAGTCAAACTTATTTACAATTTGAATATAATATAGAGAATAAAATAAAAGCTCTTAAAAGAGCAATAAAATATTGATGAAGCTCTTGAAAGTCATGTTAAGGAAGTTTGACAATCAATGCACTCTTTTTTCTCTAAAAATCATTTGAATGCTTTAAGATTTTTAGTGGTTGGAAGGTTGTAACTCTTTCTTAAATACTCAATTAATGCTCTTGAGCTCTTACTATATTTTTTTTCTCTTAGCTCTTCTTTTTATTTGATAGCCTTTAAAATCTCTTAAAATATCTAAAAAATCATTTCTAGCCATTGGAGATAAAAAAACTAGCCATTATAGTTATTCTGCAATAATTCTAAAAGTTCTGTAAAACCAACCATTAGAGCTATCAGCTACAGTCGAGTCGACTTAAGTAGGGGTCAACTTGAGGTGCCTATGAGTTAGCTCGATAAAGGTAGCAGTCAACTCGATATCTAGTCTAAGAAATATATCTTTCTATCTTTCTTGAGAGAGTCGACTCGACTACTATAAGTTGGCTTGAAGCCGTTAAGGAGTTGACTCGAGATCAAGTAGGGGTCGACTCAAAATCAAATTAAAAATATATCTCTCTATCTCATCTGAAAGAGTCAACTCGATAAAAGTAGTGGTCGACTTATAGACTATGCCACTTGAATTTCGCATGCTAGAGTTGATTCTTTAAAGCTTGGAGTTGGCTCTTGACTTCTTTTACTTAATTTTTCATGATGTAGCTTCTTCAATCTACTTTCTTTTACTCCTTAACTTGGTATTCACAAGAGACTTCCTGAGAGTGAACTTTATTCTTAAAATATTCTCAATAAGAACTCCACCAACTCATTAATACCAAAATATATACTCAATTATTTATATTCATCAAAATCAATCTTTGGGTCAATAGCAATCTTGCCTCATTTGGAGATTATGGACATGGAAGTCTAATGATGGGGGCATTATTATCTCCTTTTCATTTGAAGATCATATGAATGGAACTTGATCATTTGTATGATCAAGGATCCTCATGTAGATTATGCATATATGGTATCTATCTCACTATTTTATAAAATCTGTTGGAGGATCAAGGAAGTGATGAATTCTATCTAAAAGAAGAAAGTAGTATTATATTTTATGCATATTATTATCTTACATTCCTTTAAGTTTCAACCAATAGATTGATCCAAAGGAGTAATGCCCTATTTTTATCTAAAGTTCTGTCATTACACGTCTGAGTCCTTCCCACTCCATTTGAAGAGCTTATGATATTAACTTGGAGGCAACTATACTGCAAATGTAAGCATTTAACTTCCTTTCAGGCTTTACCCAAGATTAGATCTCTCCTTGTTGCTGAATTTAAGTTTCACTTATTTTCTTCCAATAGTTATGCCTTACCGGCATCTGTCAGATTTGCTCCAAGAGATTTAATCTAGTTTCTCTGAGTTAGCTAATGAATAGTTAATGCTAACCATTTTAGCCAGTCTATATTGATGATCATTAGCCTGGTTCACTAAAGGTAGGTCGAGTGTTGATGGAAATAATCATGTAGAAGATGAGGCTAAGAGGGTCCTATTACTATGTTACATTTGGCTAGTGTACTGCTGGCCAAAAGGGTCAATACATGAGGTGCTCACTTCAAAGCTTCAAGGTGTCCTGATATTTTGCCCGCCATGATTCATTGCTAATGTTAGTGGAGATAGGATGAATGTAGTTGGTTTAGGGCTAGGATGTGGACTCAACTAATAGGAGTGAAAATGTAAGGAGTCTACTTAGAGAAACCTAAAAGGGTAAGGATATAGGATTAACCAAAGGCTAGCAATAAAGAGGTCAACTTACCATATTTGAAATTTAGGATGATGTTATCCCAATTCGGCATCAAGACCCATATGCGATAATATCCTGAGTTGTGACAATATCGGAGGGTCAAAAGACACAAGTTGCTCCAGCCAAAACTTGATCTCACTCGCCATGGTGATCAAAGAATATCAAGACGAGACATCATATTAGAAACAATCAGTAGCAAAGAGGGCTATAGGGCCTACTTATCAAAAGGATGTACTCCAATGAAAAATGAATCAAATCACCATCAATGTAGACAATAAAATTAGATTTCTATGAATATGGAAGATCTTTCGAGCAATGTGAGGATTGTTTGGATACACAAGAATAGACCATGAAAGAAAAGTAGCAAGAACAAAAGGTTTGAAGAAATCAAAATAGATACGAGTGAATTGTCGAAGGTAGATACTTCGGTAAGAGAGCAGTCCTTGGTTAGCTGATTAAAACTATACTTATGGGATTTTTTCATTTTGTAGATATCAAAGAAGCAATGATGGACATTGTACTAGCCAAACCAAAGCAAGCACCATGTGAATTAAGTTTGATGGAGTCAAGGCATATAAGAACCAAGTAACTTTTACTAAGACTTGGTAGAGTTGGATTATGAAATCACATAAAGGATGGATTTCCAAGTTGAATAGATAGAATTCGGTCTTGATATGGAGAAGCAACCCAAAAATCAAGTCTTGGAAGTTGGTCGATAGACGATTGAGACGATGACATCGATTTCATATTTCCAATAATAGAGGACCATATTATAGGCAAAATGAGTGAAGAGATGACCATACAAGCTAAGTTAGGATAAGTCAAAAATCATTAAGACTTGACTATCGATCCAGTATTAGTAGAATGATTGTGCATATGTACATACGTGGTGGTAGACAGCTAGCAATAGTTACCAGAATCATCTGGACTGGAGACTAGATGCGAGAATCAATCATTAGAGTGGTGTTGGGATTTTATGATTTCATGCATGTAAAAATTTCAAAATAAGTATGCAGCGAAAATAAAATTTAGATTAAATCTAATTTAATCGAAACACGCATAAGATCAAATCTTAAAATCATACAATAGGATCTACATATGTGAGATAGGATTCAGATAATAGAAATCAACTAGAGAAGAATAAATAAAGAAGATCTAATCTTCATACCTTAGCATGGGTCGATCTATACTGCGAACCGATGATCGTAGATATCTTCCAAAGGTCTCTTGAAGCCGCACAAGCATCCGACCTCTACGGATATCCACACAAGATCTCGATCTAATTGGAAGCTTCTTGATTTCATCAAAGTGCTAGGTCCCTTGCAAAGATTGTATCTTGACAGTTGAAAATTCTTCTTTTCTCTCAAGACTCTCTTAGAAAAGAAGAAGAAAATAGGAGATAGAGATCTCTATGCTAGAGATCATGAGAAGAACACTTCTTCTCTTTCTTCCTAAAATCCATGCACAAAATCTCTACACTAGATATCTAAAAAAATATAGTCTAACTTTTGGATAAAAAGGAGAGAAAAATCGATGTCCAACTCTTAGACAAAAAGAGAAAAGAAACTAATAACCAACGTTTGGTTGTTTGTAAGAAGAAAGGATGGGGAGATACCAACAAACCTCACGCACACCCTCTTGATGTCACACACTCTCTTCTCCAACTTTTCTCACGCACAACTCCCTTGGTTTAGTGACTAAAATCTGATCATATCAGGTTTAAAGCTGTCGCCCCACTCTTATCCCCTATTTAAATAGGGTAGTTAGGGTTTTAAGATAAGAGTCCACATATCCTCGGACTCTTGAACCATGCCGCCCCAGCCTTTCACTTTTGCACCCATGTATCTCATGAAAAAAAGGGATTAGCATGAGTTCTTACCGGCATAAAATAAAGAGAGAAGGGGCGCATCGATAAGAGCTTGGGCATGGGTTTGTTGAGCGCAAGGAGAGAAGGAGAGTCCCAATCAAATTGGGATCACTTTAGGTGGCTGATTTAAATCCTAACTAATTCCCAATTGATTAAGATTTAGTTGCATCCAATTAGAGGAGAATTCCTAGTCTAAATAGGAATCCAAAATCTCTTGATTAAATTCTAATCTAATTAGAAATTAGATAGCATCCAAATCCTAATCAAATTAGGAATTGTTCTCCCTTATAATTGGGGTTATCTCATAATCTAATTAGGCTTGATCAAATCAAACCCTAGGCAAGTCAAATTGAATCTTATTTAATTAGACTTGATCCAAGCCCCATTGCTCAATCAAATTGAATCAATTAGCAATCTAATTGCTAATTAATTTCTTATAACTCACTAACTCTTTAGTGAGTTACTTAATTACAACTTTTGCATTGGATTAATCAATAATCATATTGATAATTAAATCCTGTTGCGATTCATAATCATAATATAACCATCTGATCAGTCAAAAATCTCTTTGTGTGTGACCTCATAGGTTCTATTCTGACTGATAATGAGATATATTATGATTCCTATCACAACATTATTGAAACTCTTTTCAATGGATCGGAACCATTCCAACTCTTTCCATCAAAGATCATCGATCATCAAGATGATGCTCATGGGTCTTGTTGGGCCTTATGTGGTGGTACCAAGGCTCAGAAGATCAAGGATAAGACCAAAATCCACAGTTCATGAGGTGGTCATGGGGTTTCTAGGACTAATTTGGGTCCTAGGGCGAAAGACTGTCAGCCTTTCGGATCTTGAGGTTCAGAAATTTTGGCCCTTAACGGGTTAACTTATATTTGAGGTAGGATTGAGTCTGAGATTATGAGATTGGATCAAGTCATGGGTGTACATGGGCTTGGGTGAGTACAATCTTATATTGAGCTAGCCAGGAGAGATTTTGGGTTAGGTCACGTTGACCCTATATATAAAGATACATTATATTCTGACTCAATGAATCAAAAGAATACTAAATCATTTTCTCCCTAACCTTCTCTCTCTTCCTTCCTCTCTCTCTTTGATCTTCTCCACATCCTAGAAGCAAGAAATCCTAGGGTTTCTTGGCCACCCACCCCAAAAGAAAGAAAGGGGCGCTAGGGTTTCTAGCGCCCTCCTTGTGCATGCCCCCCTTTTTGTGTGCCCCCTCTTGGCCGCCCAAGAGGAGTTTCACATATCATCTTTTATTTTTTGGAGGCTTCATCAATAGTACTTTCAGATCTCAATAGATAGATTTTAGATCTGATAGAGAACGAGTTCAAATCACAGAAAAAAATTCTGTCGATAGGATTTACAAGGTTGCGAAAATCCTGAAGGCTATTTTTTTTTGCTTGGTTGCTGACCTTCAAGGACCTCCACAACCAGATCCTTACTGTTTCCTAATGTCCACAACCTAAAAAAGTTGCTCTAATAATTGGTATCAGAGCATGGGTTGTGTGGAGAAAGAAGGAGACTCTAGAAGTTGACAATCTTCAAAGACTGAAATTTCAGTAAAGGCCCTATCAAGGTATTTCTCAAATTCCTTGGAGTTTTGTTGTGTTTTTTGTTTGAATCTAGTCATGAGAAGCAACATGAAGGTTGATTTTGAGAAATTTTATGGGAAAAAAAAATTTTCATGTCAAAAGTTCGGATAGAAGATCTTTTGGTTCAAGTAGATCTGGATCTGGCTTTGAAGGAGAAACCTGAAGGAATGACAGATCGTCAGTGGATGTCTCTGGAGAAGAAGGCTTATTCTGTGATTAGAGGATATTTGACAAATATAGCACTCTATTCAGTGTTAGAGGAGAGGATCTTGAAAGGTTTGTGGTCGAAGTTGCACACCATATATATGAGGAAATACATGTGCAACAAGCTGATGTTGAAGAAGAGACTGTATAGTCTTCGAATATAGGAAGATGGAGATGTCTTGGGTCACATCCAGAAATTCGACTAGATGTGCAATGAGTTGCTGAACATCAGGGTGAAGATGAAGGAGGAAGATAAGTCATTGCTACTACTATGCTCACTGCTCTCTTCCTATGATCCATTGGTGACGATGCTGCTCTACAGCAAGGAGACCTTGGAGTACGAAGACATGATCTCGATGCTGTGGTCAAATGAATAGCGGGAGAAGTTGACCAAGAAAGGTGCTCTCTAGGAAGGCTTGGCCGTGAGGGAGAGATCAAGAAGAGAAAGGAAAGAGATAAGTCAAAAAGATGGTCAAAGTCTCGAAAGAGCAGAAGCAAGAAGGAAGTTAGGTGCTATAAGTGCAACGAGATCGGGTACTTCAAACGAGATTATCCACAGTGGAAGAACAAGAAGGGAGATAAGGGAGGATCTAATGCGCTGAGTATGGTGGCTGATAGTGAGGTGGAGGATGATCTCTTGCTGGTATCAGATGGTCACAGGCAAAACACAGATGTATAGACCCTGGATTCAGCATGTTCGCATCACTACACCCCAAACCGATCTTGGTTCGCTACATACATCAGGACGGATGAAGGGAGCATGACACTTGGAGATGATCATCCATGTCAAGTTGCTGATATTGAGAGTATTCGAGTGAGGATCTTTGATGGGATGGTGCGGACTCTCACTAATGTGAAGCACGTCCCTAATCTGAAGAAGAATCTCTTGTCACTTGGTTATCTGGAGCAGAGGGGCTACAGCTTCAACAATCATGCCAGAAGTGGGGTGTTGAACATCTCAAATGGAGCTATAGTAGTGATAAGAGGTAGGAGGATGGAGAACAACCTCTACAGAATGGAAAGATCTATGGTGATTGAAGAATCTGATGCAGCAGCAGCAGCGTAGGACCAGTAGGGGACTCACCGGTTGTGGCACTACCACCTAAGCCACATGGGAGATCATGAGATGAAGGAGCTGAGCAAGTATGATCTGATTCTAGATCTGGATGGAGGTATCTCAGAGGTATATAAGCCATGCCAGATGAGAAAGCAGAGGAGAGTGCAGTTTGCCAGCAATTCAGCCCACAGTGCAACCCCACTGGAACTAGTTCACACTGATATGTGGGGACTGACCCCGATTTCAGCCATAAATGGGGTGAGATACTTCTTGATCTTCATAGATGATTTCTCAAAGAAGATATGGGTCTACTTTATGAAGAAGAAATCAGAAGTCTTCACCAAATTCAAAATTTGGAAAGCTGAGGTGGAGAAGGAGACAAGTCGGAGCTTGAAGTGTCTGTGGTCTGATAATGGCAGGGAGTACACCAACAAGGAGTTTCAAATTTTTATGAGGAGTGTGGCATCAAAAGATACTTCTTGATGAGAGAGACTCCTCAGCAAAATGAGATGATTGAGAGAATGAACAAAGCCCTTATAGAAAAGGTACAGTGCATGAGGCTACAGGCAGGACTTCCTAAGGTGTTTTGGATTGATACAGTGGATGCAGCCTGTTATTGGTGAATCGATCACCTAACACTAAGTTAGAAGATGGTATTTCATAGGAGAAATGGTCTGAAAGAAAGATTGGGCTGAATTTGAGGGTGTTTGGGTGCATGGCATTTGTGCACATCGATGCTGGTGAGCGGAGCAAATTGGACGTCAGGTCACGAAAGATAGTGTTCTTGAGATATCCACGAGGAGTTAAGAGATACCTACCATAAATTTCTTAGAGAAGAAGGTTGTTATCAGTAGGGATATTACTTTCGATGAAAATTCAATTCTCCAAAGGCGAGATGGCATGGAGGAGCAGTAGGAGCAGCAGGAGGTCCAGTAGGGCAGCACTGGACAACTAACATCCTATTCTATTTTGCCACTTGCAGGTGCATCGACAGGACTTGGTATTCAGGTGAAGTACTCTCTAAAGGTATCTCCATAGGTGGACAGAGCTCGAATGGATGAAAAAGATCAGGAGGTCCAGCAAAAACAAACTGGACCTAGGATAGATATCGGGATTACACTGCACAAGCCCAAAAAGAATGTCAGGCAACTGAAACGATATGGCTTCGAGGAGATGGTGTCATATGCCCTGGTGACAGCGAATGGGAACTCCAACACCTATGAGCAGGCTATGGAGAGCCAAGACAGAGAGAGGTGGGTCCAAGTAATGTCTGAGGAGATGCAGTCTCTCCACAAGAATGACACGTGGCGATTGGTGCAGTTGCCACAAAGGAAGAACCCATTAGTTGCAAGTGGGTTTACGAATGCAAGAAGAGGCCTTCGAAATAGAGAGGTATTAGGTACAAGACAAGGCTAGTGGCCAAGGGATACTCTTAGAAAGAAGGCATCGACTTCAGTGAGATTTTCTCTCCCGTCGTCAGGCATACTTCCATCAGAATGCTGCTGAGCATTGTAGTAGCTCAGGACTTGGAGCTGGAGCAGATGGATGTCAAGATGGCATTCCTCCATGGGCATCTGGAGAAGATCATCTACATGGAGCAGCCACTTGGGTTCAAGAGTCAAGAGCAGAAGAAATGTCTGTTGTTACAGAAATCGCTGTACGGGCTGAAGCAATTGCTGAGACAATGGTACAAGCGGTTTGATTCTTATGTGAGGAGCATCGAACTTTTCAGGTACGAGTATAACTCTTGTGTTTATGTTAAATCTTTGAAGGATGGGTCTAGGATATTTCTACTCTTGTATGTGAATGACATACTTATAGCATATAAGAGTAGGAAGGTTGTACAGGAACTGAAGGCAGCTTTGTCTCGAGAGTTTGAAATGAAAGATTTGGGGCCTTGGAGGAAGACTTAAGCATGAAAATCTTCAGGGATCAAGCCAAGAAGGTGCTGCATTTATCTCAAGAAGGTTACATCAGGAAGGTCTTGGAGAGCTTTGGGATGAAGGAAGCGAAACCGACGGAGCTGCCACTCGTCGAGCACTTTAGACTCTCGAAGATGATGTCACCACAGACTGAGATGGAGGCTCAAGAGATGGAAAGAGTGCCATATGCCTCTGGTGTGGAAAGCTTTATGTACGTCATAGTGTGTTATAGGCCAGATATTATCCACACAGTGAGCCAGATCAGTAGGTTCATGGCGCAGCCTGGCAGGGAGCACTAGCGAGCACTGAAGGGGATCTTCAGGTACTTGGCGGGTACTGTTGGAGTCGACATCT
>KE507222.1:4092-22607 GCA_000441515.1 Elaeis oleifera
GACTCCTTCCGAACCTCTCACCATGGACAAATGCCTCCCGAACTCATGTCATAGGAAGATTCCCGTCGAGCTTCTCCGCACCAACCGACTTCCAACAGCACCAACCGACTTCCAACAGCGCCACCCGACCTCCAATAGTGTCAACCGACCTTCACCAACTCCATCCGAATTTCACTGATATTTCGCAGGTTCGTCTAGTGAACAGGTTTTGGCAACATCTCCCGAGTCCAGCCATCAGATGACCCCCCCGCCGGATCCTCATGTAACCGGGCCTCCCCAACAGACAGCCTTCAAGCATACCCCCCGAGCTAGACCAATTTCAACCGAGCTTCACCAGTAGGAATCCCCCCAATATAGCCTCCCCAGCAAAACGGCTTCGGCCTACGCGACGCCAACGTCTAGGATACCCGTCAGTAGCGGGTTCTTCACCAACTTCGAAAACGTGCGGACTTTCTTCAGACCGGGGATCGCATCTCTCCTCCAGACACCCCTACCGAACTTCGACCGATGAGCCCAGGCTCACTGACAGGCCACCATAACGGCCACAACATCGCTCCACTTCCTGTAATGGACCCCACGCGTTTCCATCATGCTCTGGCAAGTCACGACAACGGACATCATTTCACTCTCCACAACCAGCCCACGTGGCAAGACATAACGATGTCCACGTCCCAACTCCACTACCCTCCGTAACAAACTCCTGAACGACCCACTACCAGGTGGTTACAGGCGTCACTATCAAGTCTATTGCACCCTCTGCCTATAAATAAGGCCCCAGATATGTTATTCTCTAAGCTCTAGTCTCTAGCTAAAACTCTGCTAAAATCTTCGTTCGAGCACTCCATTCTTGTTGAGGCAGAGAACTGACTTGAGCGTCGGAGGGTCTTGCCAGAGCACCCCCACCTCTGGTTTAGACTTCTTTTGTAGGTTCCGACGGCGATCGCGGCACCCTCGACTCCAGCATCTCCGACGCCGGCGGATTTTTGCACCAACAGGATTGGCGCTAGAGGAAGGGGCTGTATTTTCGCAGTACCCTTATTCTTAAAGGAGCGCTCAATGGAATCACCTCCGACCATCTTCTCCGACGTCGGTGGATTTTTGCACCAACAAGAATGATATTCCCATGTTGACCACGGTCAAAAGATGGTTGTCCAACGAATTCTCCACGAAAGACCTAGGAGAAGCATCCTATATTCTCGGAATAAAGGTCTATAAAGGATAGACCTAAACGAATGCAAGATCTATCACAAAAGCTGTACAAAAGAAGGTGCTGAAGAGGTTCAGCATGAAAACTTTAAAGATGACTTTTACCTCTTAATCATGGTATTAATCTTTTCAAGATGATGTGTCTAACCACATCTGAGAAAGTTCAGCTCATGAGTAAGATTCCTTATGCCTCAGCCACAGGGAGCCTCATGTATGCTATACTA
This sequence comes from Elaeis oleifera, assembly GCA_000441515.1. NCBI lineage: Eukaryota > Viridiplantae > Streptophyta > Magnoliopsida > Arecales > Arecaceae > Elaeis > Elaeis oleifera. The sequence goes on from KE507222.1 coordinate 5,523, forward strand.
TGTACTCGATCTGATATTACCCTTGCTATGAGTGTCATGAGCAAGTATCAGTCAAATTCAGATGAGGAGCACTGGATAGCTATGAAGAACATCTTTAAGTACTTAAGAAGGACTAAAGATTTATTCTTGATCTTTGCAGGAGGTTCAGAGTTGCGAGTCGAGGGGTATACTGATTCAGACTATGTCTGATCCTGATGATAGAAAGTCCACATTAAGATATGTGTTCATTTGTAATGGTGGCGCAGTCAGCTGAAAGAGTTTCAAACAATCCATCATAGTGGATTCAACCACAGAGGCTGAGTATGTTGCTACTTCGGATGCTATAAAGAAAGCTTCTGGTTCAAAAAGTTTATTGTGGAACTTAAGGTTATGACATCAGATGCCATACTACTTTACTGTGATAATAATGGAGCCATAGCACTTGCTAAGGAGTCGAGGTCTCATTAGAAATCAAAACACATCAAGCAGCGGTATCATTTCATACGCGACTACCTCGAAAAGAAATATCGAGGTGTGAAGAGTAAACTCTGTGGATAACGTGGCAGACCTACTGACAAAGTAATTGAGCCAACCGAAAATGAAAATCCACCTTGAGAAGATGGGACTTAGATTAGTGGCCAATTAGCTTTAGTCCAAGTGGGAGATTGTTAGATGTATGTCCTAGAAGCTAATATGACGACACATTGTAATAAATCTAAGACATAATTTTGCACTTAATATATTGATTTGATTAATAAAAGATAAATTTATTCTTCATTAAAGTGTGATGTATCCTTGAATCGTCTATGGAATTAACTTTTGATACATATTCTCAAAGTGTTGAGAATTAGAGATATGTATTTAATTTCTAAATGCTCTCAGTCATAGGATCATCATGAGGATGGTGATCAATCTGTATAGACCGATGCATAGATCGCTTCTTTCAGAATAGATGAGTTTCTAGTCTACAGTGTAGAGACACTGGATGACGAGTGTAGGAAGTTGTTAGAGAACAACTAGTACTGAGCTTGACCATACGAGAGATCACTTAGATTTCTATTCGATCGTCAGTAATTATCTCGATGCTGTAGTTATGTGAATGATCCTTTGACCTGAAATGGTACTACTGCTTGCAGTGAGGCTGCTGAAGTTTGACTGACACATAAATATGAATCTCAGTGAGCCCTTATAGTGGATGTTGGCGACAGTTGATCCACTATAGGAGTAAGATGTGCATCAAGATGGGATCTATCGACCTTAATAGAGAGGAATAGTCCTATAAAATTTGAGAGGCTAAGTCCAAAATCTATGGCCACAGTAGTATGATTGATGAAAAGAATTTTCATAGAATCACAATTGGACTTGAGCTAATCGAATCTATCATATGACTAATGTTAAGGTTTGACAATTTATCTATGATCTACCATCCAATCGGGACTCATGATAAAGAACTGAATCACACGCTAACTACACCTTGAGGTTCATTTTCGATTCTACTGGATTGTCACTACATACTGCTAGATGTCACTGATGGATTGTGAGAGCTCACTAGGATTGTTTTAGATTGACAATCCTTGATGAGTTAGAGTGAAATTATTTCAACCCATTGAAAAGAGTTTCAATGATACTTTGATAGAGATTATTGTATATCTCACTATCAGATAGAATTGAATCTACGGGATCACAAAACAAAGAGATTAGGTCTGGAATTAGTAATTGGACTTATGAAGTGTCAATTAAGTTTAGAGAAATTCGATTGGGTTCAAGGTAACCTTGCTAGCACATGGTTGAACCCAATTTTCTCTTTATATTTGAATTTTTTATTTGATAAGATAATTCAAACTTAATTATTTGCTAATAACCTAAATGAATTAGATTTATTAGACTCCAATTGTTGGATGTCTAAAGTTTTAGATCAAATGAATTAAGAGTGCAAATCCCTAATTAATTTCTTTGATAGTTTAGTTTGGGTGCCACCTTGATTGGATCAAGTTGGGCATGTCCCATCTTTAAAGGGTGTGTAGACCCTTTATGGGGTATCCCTTGGGTGCACTTTGGGGTGTGTTTATGTGGATGCAAGGGCTCCAAGAGTTGGCGTCTAAAAGGATTCCTAAAGAAAGTTGAATAGCTTAAGTTATTAAGAACCTAATGCAAGTAGGACTTGTATTATGAGATTGAATAGGATTCAATCCTTATGGCTATTTAAAAGGACCTCCACTAAGGTCCCTAGGCATCCAAACCAGTAGCTCCCACACCCTATAGAAAGGCCCCACGCCCTCTCTTCCTCTCTCCCTCTCTTCTCCCTTGGGTGTCCCACACGCCCCACCTTTGGGCGTCCCAAATTCACACGCCCATGAGGTCTTTGTCATCTCCCTTTGAGTGTTGGTTCCTGGTGTTTGGTAGCATCATATACAAAGAAGAAGGTAAAGAAGAAATAAGAAGAAGAGCAAGGAAAGAGATCAAAGAGTTAATCGCGATCTAGGCTTTGTTCAAATTCGCAGGCTGAATTTTCTTAGAAAAAAAATTCAATCTTAAGAAGACTGTTCCAGACTGATCCTGAGTGGATATCCGTAGAGATCGGATACTTTCATGGCTAAGAGAGAGCCTCTTCTCTTTCATATCTAGATTTGAAGAAAGAAATTACGAAACAGATATATGATTCGATCACATGTTAAATTTCAACATATATACAATTTCAGCATATGAAGTAGATCCTCGTAGTTTATGATTTTATGCATACATGATATAGATTAAAAGAGTTTTAATCTACTATTTTGCTATGGTGTTTAGAAATAAAATTTTGAAACACAACATGCATGCCCAACATACGAATTCCAACAATGCAAGCATGGATTTGATTTCAAAACTTATCAAAAAGGATTTAGTTAAAAGATTGCCAAAAATTAATTTTGAAATGAACAAAGTTTATGATGTATGCCAATTTGGAAAATACACTAGGAGGTCTTTCAAAGTGAAAAATATTATTTTAAATTCTAGACCTTTGAAATTAGTTCACATAGAGTTATTTAGACCTACTAAGACCATAACCTAAGAGGAAATAGATATAGACTTGTAATTATTGATGATTTCTCATAATTTACATAGGTTCTATTTTTGGCACAAAGATGAAGTTTTTTATATGTTTTGAAGTTTTATTGAAAAATTTTAAATGAGAAGAACTCTACTTTAATTTGTATAAAAAGTGATCATGAAATCAAATTTAAAATCAAAATTTAAAATTTTATAATAAAAATAAATTGATCATAATTTTCTATACTTGAGATACCTCAACAAAATAGAGTGATAGAAAGAAAGAATAAAATTTTAGAAGATATGACTCAAACCATATTGTACGAAAATAATCTTTCAAAATATTTTTGGATGGAAGTAATTAACACAGCATATTATATTTTAAATCATGCTTTAATTAATCTAATTTTAAAGAAAACTTCTTATGAGTTTTGAAAATAAAAAAAATCAAATATTAATTATTTTATATTTTTGGATGTCGATGCTTTATTCTAAATAATGAAAAAGATAAAATTAAAAATTTGATGCTAAGTTGGATGAAGGAATCTTTTTCAGATACTATTCATTTAGCAAGGCATATAAAGTCTTCAACAAGAGAATCTTGATTGTTAAAGAGTCTATTAATGTTACATTTGATGAATCTAACAACCCTTATACGAGAAGGAAGATTTTGTATATGATGATGCAAGAACTATAAGCAAAGGAATAGAAGATCTAATCTTAAAAGAGATTCCGATACAAAATGATGAGGAGATGATAAAGTAGTTGATGAAGAAATTATAAGGAAGCTTTAAAACATCATGAGAACTTACTTAAGGAATGGAGGTATGCCTGTTGATATCCAAGAGATTTTATCATTGATGATCCATCATAAGGGATAAAAACTCGATCATCTTTGAAAAATATGAAAAACTATTTCGCTTTTATTTCTCAAATAGAATCAAAATCCATTGAAAAAGCTGAAAAAGAACCAAAATTGGATAATAGCTATGTAAGAGGAATTAAACCAATTTAAAAGAATAAAGTTTGGATCTTAGTAAGTAGATCCTTAGATTATACTATAATTGGAACTAAATGGGTATAAAAAATAAACTAGATGAAAATAAAGTAGTTGTAAGAAATAAAGCTAAATTGATTGCAAAAGAATATAATCAAAAAGAAAAAATTGATTTTAATGAAACTTTTGCTCCTGTTGTAAGATTAGAAGCTATTAGATTGCTACTTGCATTTGCATGCTACATAGATTTCAAATTTTATCAAATAGATATTAAAATATATTTTAATAATATATTACTAAAAAAATGTATATTAAATAATCATCTAGTTTTGAAAATCATACTTTTTTAAATCATATTTTTAAATTAATAAGATATTATATGGATTAAAACAAACATCTCATGTGTGGTATGAAAAATTAAGTAAATTTCTACTTGAAAATGATTTTATAAGAAAAATATAGACACTACTTTATTTTTGAAGAAAAGAAATGATAACCTATTAGTAGTACAAATTTATGTAGATAATATTATATTTAATGCTACTAATAAATTTTTTTTTCAATAATTTATCAAGTTAATGCAAGAAAAGTTTGAGACAAACTTAATGGAAGAACTAAATTTTTTTCTTGAACTCCAAATCAAGTAAACTAGAAAAGGGATCTTCATCAACCAAACAAGTACACCAACAAACTACTCAAAAAGTTTGGGATGGAAAATAATAAACAAACTGGAATACCAATGAGTCCTTCTTATAAGCTTGACAAGAGTGAAAATCATAAGAGTATTAATACTAAACTTTATCATGATATGATTGGATCTTTACTCTACTTTATAGCAAGTAGATCAGATATAATATTTAGTATATATATGTATGCAAGATATCAATCTAATCCTAAAAAATCTTTTTTATTTGCTGTTAAAAGGATACTTAGATATCTAATTGGTGTATTGAATGTTGGTTTATGGTATTCTAGACATTTTTCTATCGATTTAATTAGATATTCTGATGCTGATTTTCCTGGTTGTAAATTGGATAGAAAAGTATTAGTAAAATCTATCAATTTCTAGAGGTTAACTTAGTCTTTTAATTTAGCAAAATATAAAATTCAATAGCATTATCAATAGTAGAAGCTGAATATATTACAGCTGAAAGCAATAACTAGAAGATTATGGCATCAAACTAAATAAAAATTTTATAAGATATGATAATACTAGTACTATAAATTTAACTAAAATCTAATTTAGCACTCAAAAACTAAAATCATTAAAATAAGACATCACTTCATAAGAAATCATATTCAAATAGTGATCTATTGCTTGACTTTATGTGTACCGATAGTCAATTGGCTGATATTTACATCAAACACTTAAGTGAGGAAAGATTTAGCTTGATTAAAAGAGAGGTAGGAATATGTGATCTATTTGAATAGACCTTATCCTAAACCCCTTTCTCTCTCCTTGAAACTCTTAAATTTGATCATCTTTTGAGCCTAATATGATTGATTTCATGATTATTTCATCTCCTTAGACTTGCTTGAGTTGTCTCATGTATTAAAGAGTTAGATTTCTCTTGAAAATTCAATAATTTTTATTTGAGACTAAGCTCGAGTCAACTCCTACTCGAGCCAACTTCAGCAGAAAGCTCGAGTCAACTAGAGATCAGAACCACCCATTTAAAAACAAGTTGTCCTAATTTTTTTCACTTCCCTTTACTCTTTGCCCTACGTCCACCTGAGCACCTCTCTAAACCCCTTTGAACCTTCTCCTTGTCACATTCTTCAATCTTCACCTTTCCCTTTAATATTTGAGGGCGGATGGGTCCTTGAAAGTAACTCTCTTACCAGCTCCAGAGGTCAAGAGGAGTTGAGTGAGTCAAGTGACGGTCTAAGGCTAGGTTCAACCAAGGTCTCCATTATGATCCCATGAGTCCTCATTCACCTTCTCACTCTCTATCCTCTAGTGCTTCTCTAGTTGGGAGACTCATGACAATGGGAAGAAAGATTGATTTTTGATTTTAGAGGAGGGCTTCATAATTGATTAGAAAATCAAGCAACAAGTTGCCCGATTGATTTTTCGACCTACCTGAATCTAGTAAGAGAGTTTTATGAAAGTCTAAGATGTGGATTGAGAGGAATTAAGGCTATAGTGAAAGGTCTTGAGGCCCTAGGATGGAGGTTCGGCCCTTCATGGTCTTGAGGCCCAGGGATTGGGGCCTTGAGGGTCTTGAGGCCCAATAGATTTGGGTCTTGAATGGGCTAATCCATGTTTGGACTAGGTTTGGATTCAAGAAGATGAGAGCATGTCGAGTCATAGGTGTACATGGGCTTGGGTTGAGTGCAATCACATTAGGTTAGCCATGGGAGTTTTTGGGCTAGGGTTTGATCTATTTGTATAGGTATATATATACATATAATTAGGTCAAATGTAAGAGGAATGAAAAATAACCTTTCTCTGTATCTCTCTTCTCTCTCTCTCTTTCACCCTAACATCTCTCTCACAAAATCCTAACCGCCAATCCCAAAGAAGAAGAAGAAACCCTAGCACCTTGGGTTTTTTGGCTGCCCTAATTCATAGCACCTCCAAAGCTTTTGGATGCCCCTCCTTTTGTGAATTGCTGTTGGTTTCTAGATCTCCACACCCCAAAGAAGGTTTCCAATAGGATCCGATCCATAGTGAGCATAGTCCATGCGTAGTCCAGAGTCAGAAGTGTACGATCAGACAGTCAGAATTTAATACGAATGCTGTCAAACGGTTTGGACTCATTTTTTTGATGTGGTTTGGACCTGGATTTCTAATAGGACTCAGCTTTGGATCTTTAAGAGAGGCCGACGGCCTGTGGATGATGGGTAGCAGCTGAGAATGGCTCGTGGAGCAGAGAGAGCGATAGAGGATCTCCTTTGGGATTTTTGTGAGAGCTTTTGTAAGGACAGTGCTTCTTGTTGAGAGAGAAAGATTGATATATGAGAGTTGAGAGGATGTGATCTCCTCTTGTATTTGTTCTTTCTTTCATAGTGAAGCTTGCACACACCGTGGAGGTAAGCCTTGGACTAATCCACGTATTTAATAGTATCCTTTTTATTTCTTCTTCTTTCTTATTGCGTTATTGATATCATTATCTTGATTAGTGATCTTGGGTGGGGGATCCATATTCTACACTCATGAGGGATCTTTTCTAACACAGCTCTACTACCTTAAGAATTGGAAGCTCCATTGATATGTAAGATCCACTAGGGTCTGTCAACCTTTGCCATGGATGCTTTTGGGGTTACTTCTTCCTCAAGGATGGTGTTTTTGATAATGAAGTTTGTCAGGACTTGGGCTTTCATAGCAAGTCGATGTCAATACTCGATGTCAAACTCATTGAGCTCGATTATCTATTTTGCCATTCATTTTGAAAAAAATTCTAAGGCATGCATGCTAGATCAATAAAATTTTTATGCAGTGAAAACTGGATTAATCTAACATGTAACTATTAGATCTTATCTCATGAGACCTAATCTATCATGTCCTTAAGATCTAAAGTATAAAATATAAATTTTTAGTAAAGCAAAAATATGAAGATCTCATCTTCACCTTTGCATGGTAGGTATTCACCATGATTCAATGATCGTGGATATCTCTTCGGATTTCTTAAAGAGCCGCACAAGTGTTCAACCTGTACAGGTATCCACGAGATAGATCCAAGTCGCTCCTCTTAATTTCCTCTCTAAGAAACTAGCATGCAATTGGAAGAACAACAGAAGAGAGAACTCCTTTTCTCTTGCTACAAGGTGTAATGCCCAACTCTTGGGTGCACTGAAGTTGGACGCCCAACACCTTGGGCGTGATTAGTCAAGGACGCCCAACCTGGGCATGGGGTGTGAGGGAGAGAGGGAGAGAGGGCGTGGAGAACCAAAGAGGGGCATGGAGGCTAGGGCTTTGATTTCCCATGCTTTTGAGATCTCATCTCAAGGGATATTTATAGAGTTAGAAGAGTCCTTGTAGAGTTAGGACTTTGACTAAATCAAAATCTAATTTAACTTGGATTCTAACTCTCCCTCTCTTTCCTTATCCTTTTGGGTGCGAATTAAGATAGGGCATGTGCCCATCACAGCCTCCTTTTTGTTGGAGATCTGATACCACTTGTTACAGCAGAAAAAAGAAGAATAAATAAGACATAATTAAATACATGGATCAGTCCAAAGTTTGCCTCTACAGGACATGAAAAGCTTCACTACGAAAGAAATAATTATAAGAGAAGATCATACACTCTCAACTCTCATAAATCTCTCTCTTCAACAAGAAGTTTCACCTCTCACCCCTTATAAAATCTCTCAAAATACCCAAGAAAAATCCCCTCAGACTCTCACGGTCGACTCTCTGTGTGGCACAAGGTGCTCTATGCCTCTCGCTCTATCTTCCCCTGATAAAGGGCCCAAATCTCAGTCTGGATCGAAAATAGGGCTTCAAAAAACTCAGCTACCCTTTCTAGCCATTGGATCTCTCTCGCAACCTTCCCTGACCTTTGGATCATGCAAAATCATGCATCAATGCATTTTCAACCATCAGATCACGTAAACAAGTGCCATGCTATTGGAAAATCGGGTAGGGTTGCATGTATAGATTTCAAAATCTTTTTGAAGTAGCAGTGAAAATGATCTAGATTAAATCGTTTAACTCCACATGTATTAGATCTAATCTATATCTACCTGAGCCCTGGATCTAAGACATGCATATAATTTAAAATTAAATAAAAATTGAGATTGGATCTCAATACCTTGCGTGGGTTGAAATACACTGCAATCGATGATCTTAGATCTGAAGATTTTTGAGCTGCATACATGTCCGATCTCAAAACCTTGAACTTTTTTTCTCATTGTAGATCCTTCTTCTCTAAGTAGGAACTCTGCCTATTGAACCATTGATCAACTCTTGATCTTTGACCATGATCTTAATGATTGAACTATAGCCTTTCTCCATTTCTTTGATGTAGAATCAACCACCCTTCACCTTAGGCATGTGGGAAGATGGGATGCCCAACACTTGGGTGTTGGAAAGAGAGGAAGAAGGGGTGGCATGGAGAAGGAGAGGAGGAGGTGATCTGAATTCTTAAAATTCAATTCATTCTAAACCCTAAGAGACCATCTCCTTAAATAGGTCTTTCTTGATTCCAAATCGTTATCCAATCAGGCTAAAAAGGTTAGATATTATCTCATAAGGTCTCTTACCTTTTAATCTAATTTTCTTTCCAAAAAAATCAGATCTAATTGGAAAGACCCTTACCTCAAAAGTCAACTGGATGTGACGCCTTCATCTTATAAGGCAAGATAAGTGGCACCACTTGATTTATTAGGCAGGTAGTTGGGGCACCAACTCTTGGTGCCCCTTAGGGTTTTATTCTTATAAGATGTGACATGGCCCCTCTTTCTCTCCTTCCACACCAAAGCAAAAGGAGGAGGTGGGCCCCTCTCTCTATCTCATGCCCTTTTCAAGGGATGGCACCCCTTGGAGTTTCCAAAAAAGGGAGCATGCGCCATCTCTTCTTTCCAATTAATCCTCATCTCATTAGAAAATAACAAGGAAGAAATAAAAGATTAGTTTGCCAACTCATTGACTTGATCCAATCTTTTTGGGCCCTCAAATAGGTGTCCAGCTAAACTCAAATCAGAATGGATTTAGATTAGGTTCAAGACTGTGGACTTGATCCAATCCTTATTTAATAAGAAATCGAAGTCCAGAGAAAATTAGGTTTAACTATGTGCTTGCATGGTTCTCATAAACCCAATAGGATTTCACTAAATCCTTATCCAATTAGAACTTCATAAGTCCAATTGGTTAATTCAAGATTAAATCCCTTAATATATGACCCCATAGATTTCATTCTATCTGATAATGAGATATATTATGATCTCCATCATAATATTATCGAAACTTCGTTCGATGGGTTGGAACAATTCCAGCTTTACCTTTCGAGGATCATCAATCATCAAGATGACATCCGATGAGTCCCACAATCTATCAGTGACACCTAGCAATACGTAATGGCAACTTAGTAGAATGAAAGTGTAAACCCTTAGGTGCAGTTATCATATGATTCAATCCTTCTATCGTGAGTCCTGACTTGATGGAGGTCACGAAAAACTCGTCAGACTCCATAATCAATCATATGCTAGATTGGCTTGACTCGAGTTCACTTGTGAATCTCGTGGAAACTCTTTTTCAGTATTCATACTTGCTTTGGCCAAAGACTTTCTAAACTCAGTCTCGTAAATCGCATAGGATCTCTCCTTTTCTATCAAGATCGATAGATTCTTTCTAGGTGCATCCTACTCCAAATAAAAAATCTAACCTACTGTAGCCAACATACACAGTAAGGATCCGAATGGTCAGAGACCAAGAAATATGCAGTCAAACTCAGTAGCCTCACTGCGAATAGCTAATGACACCGCAGGTCAAAGACCACTCACACCACTGCAGCATCGAGATAACCACTGACGAGTGAGTAGACATCCAAGTAGATTTTGTGTTAGTCACACTCAGTGCAAGTTGTTCTCTAACAACCATCCACACTCTCACTCCAGTATCTCTGCACTACAGATCCGAGACTCATCTGTCCATGAGAGAGGTGAATAGTGCCCCGATCTTAAATGAATTGATCACAGTCCTCCATGACTATCCATTGATCGAGAGTATTTAAAATTAACCACTAATTAATGTATGTTTCAAATTCTCAATACCTTGAGAATATATAAAATCATCTTTGTTAATTTCTAAGATGAATCATAAACACATAAACATGATTGAAAAAAAAAACCCTTTTTAATATAAAAAATATTACAAGTATAAATTAAATTCTAGAATTATAAAATATGTCAGCTAACAATTAGCTTCTAGGGCACTCATCTAACAAACTCCCACTTGACCTAAAGCTAATTGGCCATATACTTAAGATCCATCTTCTTAAGGTGAGCTTCGATCTTTCACTGGCTGAGAGGCTTGGTCAGCGAGTCCGTCATATTTTGTGTGGAGTCAACTCTCTGCATCTCGACAAACTTCATCTCGAGGCATTCGTGTATGATGTGGAACCACTACTCTATATGCTTGAACTTCTGGTGAGATCTGGACTCCTTAGCGAGGGCTATGACATCATTATTGTCATAGTTTAATGCAATGACATCTAACGGCATCACCTAGCTCCACAATGAACTTCTTGAACCAAAAACTTTCTTAGCAGCTTCAGAGGTGGTAATATACTCAGCTTCATGGTCGAATCTGCAATGATCGATAGCTTGGAACTCTTCCAGCTAACCGCACCACCATTACACAAAAAAATACTCCGACGTAGACTTTCTATCATCGACATCAGTCATGAAATCAGAATCGATGTATCCCTCTACTTTCAGCTCCGATCCTCCATCAAAGATCAATAACAAATCTTTAGTCCTTCTCAAGTACTTAAATATATATTTCACAACAATCCAGTGTTCTTCTCCTGGATTCATCTGATATCTGCTCGTGACACTCATGGCAAAGGCTATATCAGGTTATGTATATAACATGGCATATATGAGGCTCTCTATTGCCGATGCATAAGGGATCTTGCTCATATGCTAGATCTCCTCAAGTATGTCAGGGCATATCTTCTTAGAGAAATGAATGCCATATCCGAGGGGCAAAAGTCTCCTCTTGGAGTTTTTCATGCTGAACCTCTTCAGCATCTTCTCTATGTATATTCGCTATGAGAGTCCTATCATTCTCTTAGATCTATCCCTATAAATCTTTATACCAAGAATATAGGAAGCTTCTCCTAGATCTTTTATGATGATTCTTTTGATAACTATATTTTGACCAATGTCAGCATGGGAATATCATTCTCAATCAGCAGAATGTCATCCACATACAATACAAAGAATATGATAGTGCTCCCACTAATCCTTTTATATACATACAGCTCCTCATTTTTAATGAAATCAAATATTTTGATCACATCATTAAAACAAGTGTTCCAACTTCGAGATGCTTGCTTGAGTCTATATATGGACCTTTGCAGCTTGCAGACCATGTGATTACTATCATTGGATGTGAAATCTAAAGGCTGCTCCATATAGATATCTTCTTCAAGATATCCATTTAGAAAGGCAGTTTTCACATCTATCTGTCAAATTTTATAATCATAAAAAGCTGCAATCACAAGCAGAGTGTAGATGGACTTCAGCATGGCCACAGACGAAAAAGTTTCATTATAGTCAATATCTTCATGTTGACTGTAATCTTTCGCAACTAGCCTTGCCTTATAAGTCTCTACCTTACCATCCAACTCAATTTTTTTTTTATAAATCTATTTACATCCAATAGGTACAATACCTTCAGATGGATCTACTAAGAACCAAATCTGGTTGGAATGCATGGAGTCAATTTCTGACTTCATCACTTCCATCCATTTTTTAAAGTCAATATCTAACATTGCCTCATCGTAGGTCTTGAGATCATTCCTAATGTCCCTATCTCTCACAAGGAATGCTTCCTCTAAATCTTCTGTAAGAATACCTAAATACCTTTCAGGAGGACGAGAGACCTAACTTGATCTATGAGGTGGAGGAGATATCATATTTACTGGCTCACTACTGGGTTCAGGTTCTTAGACTCGATGCTTTTCAGAGACCTTTTCTTCAAGCTTAATCTTCCTCCCACTGCCTCCATCTTGGATAAACTTTTTTTCTAAGAAGACGGCATGATGGCTCACAATCATATTGTGATCCTCAGGAAGATAGAAGTAGTATCCCATGATTTTCTCAGAATATCCAATAAAATATACCCTAAAAGATCTAGCCTCTAACTTATCCGTCTGCTATTACTTAACATGGCCGGACATCTCCAAATCTTGAGATACCCAAGAGCTGGCTTTTTACCATATCATAACTCGTATGGAGTGATAGGAACGGATTTAGAAAAATCTGATTCAAAAGATGAATTACAGAAAGTAATGCATATCCTCAGAGAAATACAGAAAGATTTGTGAAGCTCATCATAGACCAAACCATATCTAATAGGATCCGATTCTTCCTTTTGGATACCCCATTGAGTTGAAGGATCCCTGAAGATATCCACTGTGAGACTATGCCATTATCCTTGAAATAGGCTCAAAATTTCTCACTAAGGTATTCTCCTCCTCATTTTGATCAAAGAACATTTATGAGTTTTTTGGTTTGTTCTTCTACTTCATGTCTGAATTCTATGAACTTTTCAAAAGCTTCAGACTTTCGATGCATCAAATATACAAAATCATACCGTGAATAATCATCGATAAAAGTTATGAAGTAGACATAACCACTTATGTCTTGTACATCGAATGGACCATACACATCAGTATGTACCCGATTTAATATCTCAATGGCCCTTTCTCCTTGTCCCATGAAGGGCAGCTTAGCCATTTTTCTTGAAGACAGACCTCACAACTGGATAAGACTCGAAAGTCAATGGCCCGAGAAGATCATCTTTCTCCAGTTTGTTGAGTCTGTCCTCTCCTATATGGCCTAGCCTAAGGTGCCATATGCAAACGATAAAGACCATCAATCAAGAAAGTATGTGTAATAACTTTATTTCAAAATAAATTACATACATATCTTTATTGAAATAAAATTATAGTTATCCTGTGCCAGCACAGATATGAAAATTAAATTCTTACTGGCTACAAGTACATAATAGCGATCTTTCAAAATTAAACTAATTCCTAATGATAATCATAGAAGATAGGTCCCGACAGCTACAACAGCAACTCTTGCTCTATTACCGATCCAGAGAGTGATCTCGCCTTCCCTCAGCCCTCAACTTCTTCAAGACCCTGCATAAAAGTGCACAGATGACCACTTGAACCAGAATCTAGAACCCAACTAGAAAAAGAGGAAACTGTTAGATTAGTTTCAATTATGAGTAAGTCAGATGTACCTTCAGAAAGTCTATCCTTCTTCCTATTCTTCATAGTCGCTAGGTAGGCTGGATAGTTCCTTCTTTAATGGCCTTTGATATTGCAATGGAAATACTTTTCTTGTCGTCAGCCTTCTTCAGAACCTACTTCTTGGGCTTGGCCTCGTTCTTTTGCTTCTTCGTAGACTTCTTTTTTTGAAAAAAACTTTCTCTTAGAAGAAGTCTGCTCCACAATCAGAACTGTACCTCTTGAACTGTTCAAGATGCCCTCATCTATCACAAACATATTCAGCAATTCGGACAAAGTGCTATCAATCTTATTCATATGGTAGTTCATAATGAACTACCCATATGAATCAAAAGAGACTGGAGGATCAAATCTACCTATAATTCTTTATCCATGTTCATCCCAAGCTTCTGAAGCTCTTCGATGTCCTTGATCATTGTCAAATAATGATCATTGACAGACTGTCCATCACGTATTTTTGCTCTGAATAGTCTTCGAGAGACCTCAAAGTGAGCTGTGTGACTCTGCTTATCATACAACTCTTACAGATGAGTCAACATCTCCATGACAATCCTCATATCTTCATGCTGTCGCTAAAGATCATTGGACATGGATGCTAGAATGTAACACTTCGCCTTATTATTCTCATCCACTCACTTTTCAAGTGCGGCTTGTTGATCAGGGGATAAACGATCTGGTAACACAGGTGCATTCTGATCTAAGACATGGGTTAGTTTCTCAAAACTAAAAATGATTATCAAATTTCGGAGCCAGTCTTTTAGTTCATTCCGGTCAACCTATTTATGTCAAGGATACGGGCTAAGGGGTTGGCACTCGATATAGTTATCTATAGAGAGAACAATTTTTAGTTAGATATTTATACTTATTAAATATTTATTCTAAAATCTTTAAAATAATAAAGATTTTTATTATTTTTTTGAATCTCTCACACTCCTCAGATGGAGAAAAAAAATCTATACGCGATCGATTTTTAGTGGGTACTACAGTTCCATTGATCCATATGTACCTCACCTAACAGTTATTGGTGAGCATAAATCAATGAGTAGACAACACCTTATCCATGGCTTCACTAAGCAAGATGCAATGGATTTGGTCTCTAAGTTCTGTGGCCTCATCTAATAGTTATTAGCATATTTCTTAGTTAAGTCAGACCTATCATTCAC
Organism: Elaeis oleifera; assembly: GCA_000441515.1. Taxonomy (NCBI): domain Eukaryota; kingdom Viridiplantae; phylum Streptophyta; class Magnoliopsida; order Arecales; family Arecaceae; genus Elaeis; species Elaeis oleifera. The sequence continues at coordinate 20,624 of KE507222.1, forward strand.
TAGTGGGCACAAAGCCGTTATTGAGATCTTCACCTAATAGTTATTGGATCCAACCTCATCTCTACCCTGGAGCATCAAATGCTAATAGAGTGGTTGTACCTTTATGATGCAACCGAATCACTGTAACCAGCCGAAAATGATCAACGCAGGAAGGCACCTGCATCTCTACAATGATGGAAAATCTCTAGACATAATATTTAGTGAGGAGATTTAGATTTAGGTCTCTTCTAAATCAGCAGATATGATATCTAACTGATCAAATTTAGGTCAGCATATCCATATGTCTGACCTACTTAGTCAGCATGGGTGAATACGAGTTAACAAGTAACCTAATACGAAATTGAATCTTCTAAATAACCAGGTAAGTTAAGATGAGTGGGGTCCTCTCATTATTTTTTTAGACACCAACAAATTTATCAGATCTGATAATGGAATCAATTAAATAACCACCATCTAGATACTTATCTTGACACTAAATTGGTCGATTAGAATCTATTAAGTTAACTTACTGAAATGGACCCGAACCACTGAGCTAAATTTGATCTTGAGTCAATCAATTCATATCAAAATATGAATCAATATGACCAACTACAACTAAAATCGACTTTAAGCCCCTTTGACCTAATCCTAACCAACCATTGATTAAGTTCAATCAACTACTCAAAATCAACAATAGGTTCTAGCCTGATATAATCAATTGACCCTAATTGTAGTTTGATCACTAGACCTAATTTGTTCAATCCATATCCACATGCAATAACATAATTTTCAAATTCTAAAAATATTTTTTTAGATTATGTTTTATTACATGCATTAGTGGCTTATGATCTTGAAACACTTTCAGATCTAAACCTAATGTTATATATCACATATATCAAGTTTTAGATCTAAACTTTAAACATATATATATATATATTAAATTACAGATCTAAAATAAGAAGTACATATATCAAATATATAAAATCAAATCTAAAATAATGATTAAAATATTTTAAAATAATTTTTAAAAAATTAGTTCACATCAAACTAGAACAACCTTTTCAATATAGGGGTAAATCCTACACCAGGACAACCTTATACCAGTTCGACGTGAACTTTTAATTATTCTAATATCAGATCTAATATGAATAAAGATTTTATATCATATACATCAATTTTCAAATCTAAAAGATTGATTTAAATATTTCAAAAATACTTCTCAAAATCGATCAATCTTATGCTAGGACAATCTTTTCAATATATAGGGTAAATCTTATACCAGGACAACCTTATACCAGTATAAGATTAATATTAAATCATCTAAACTTTCAGATCTAAGACTAAAAATTAGATTATACATATCTTAAAAATCAGTGTCTCTAATATCATTATTAGAAAATTGGGTAGAGTTGCATGTATAGATTTCAAAACTTTTTTGAAGTACCAACAGAAATGATCTAGGTTAAACCTTTTAACCCCATATGTATTAGATCTAATCTATATCTACCCGAGCTCTGGATCTAAGACATGCATATAATCTAAAATTAAATAAAAATTAAGATTGGATCCCAATATCTTGCATAGGTTGAAATATACCACAATCGATGATCTTAGATCTGAAGGTTTCTGAGCCACACACGTATCCGACCTCTACAGATATCCATCGGGATCAATCTTGAACCTTTCTTCTTATTATAGATCTTTCTTCTCCAAGTAAGATCTCAGCCTATTGAACCTTTGATCAACTCTTGATCTTTGATCGTGATCTCAACGCTTGAACTGCTGCCTTTCTCTTTTTCTTGATGTAAAATCAATCATCCTTCATCTTGGGCGTGTGGGAAGATGGGATGCCCAACACTTGAGTGTCAGAAGAGAGGAAGAAAGGGTGTCATGGAGAAGGAGAGGAGGAGGTGATCTGAATTCTCAAAATTCAATTCATTCTAAACTCTAGGAGACCATCTCCTTAAATAGGCCATTCTTGATTCCAAATCGTTATCCAATCAAG